>DWAO01001737.1:0-17878 GCA_018230605.1 Heliconius congener
TATATATATATATATATATATATATATATATATATATATATATATATATAAAGAAGATAAGATATTTCATGATTTACATATTTTCATAATTCCAACGGGAACTAGTAAAAATTTGCAAATTTATTTTACCTTCGAAAGTTCACGCCAACAAAGTTGAAGGCGTCGAATAGAGGAATAAATATTGACATGCTATCGGTACTACGTAGGCGTAAGCCACTATCGATCTTTGCCGACTCCAGGTAGTCTTGTTGGGGCATTTATATTTTACTATAAACTATAAATTATACATATATATCGAGGCTGTTGTGGCGCAGGCGCGTGCAACTTTAAACGCGGCGGTAGTGTGTTCGATTTGCATTCGGGGGTATGAAATATTTGATAATTTCTTTTCTTCGCCGTGGTAACGAAATTATACTCGCTGTTAAGTTCCGTCACTGAACATGCAATGCCTAAAGAATTCGGCGGAAAGTGAGGAACCAGGTTCCTTCTGCTCATCCTGCTATACATGAAACTGAAAAAAAGAACCATATACCTATATTCTTTCTAATACTAGTATAAGTATTGCGTTATTAGTTTAGATTCGTTTCTTATCTCCTTGTTTGGAGAAATATTTAAATAAACAGGTTATTACTATATTTATTATATGTATGTATATATTATTATTGTACAAATACAACAAAGCAAAAGAGTTTTTTGTGTCGTGTCGTGTTTAACCATAGAATTTTTTTCCCAGCTTTACGCTTAATCCCACATAAATCAGGGTAGGACATGTGTTTATATATTAGTTTTATATCTGTGAATGAAAAACTCGAGATGCCTCAAGATCGATCTCAGACTTGAGAGCGATAAATACTAGCCTTAATGTTACATCACTCCGTTCTCCGCTTTTCCCTCAAACTCGAAATATTGCGTGCTGAAAAGTGAAATATAGATACGCTTTGTTCTGTCAGGGCTGAGCTTATGAAAATATTAAATATTTTCGAATGGAATCGACCCCACTCTATCGCGTTTACAGTCAGACTTCACGTGGTCCTCTAAATTATGACCTCTATAATATTTAACTATAAATTCTAGATTTTATATAAAGGAATTGTGATTAAACTTTTAACTACTTCTTTAGTATTAATGGAGTTTTTATAGCCTAGATAATACTGATCTAGGTTCACAATTTTTTTTTAGTTTCACATTGTGTCCCACATACAGTAAACATACATATAGCAGGATCAGTCAGTCAAATCATGGGGAACCCGGAAACCTAATGTTAAGATACTACGTTCCCATTATGATACTCCATTCCCCATTTTCCGTCGAATTCTTGATGCATCGCCTGTTTGGCGAAACTCGACGCAGCGCTTTGCCTGGTTACCAGAGCGGGGAAATTACATATTTCAATTTTCATATGAAATATTTCATTTTCGCGAGTGAGAATCGAACCTGCTACCCTGTAACGCTTAAAGTCGCACGCTTGTGTCCTTGCGCTACGATTGGCGTCCATAAAACGATCTTGCTAGATAATATTTATATAAATAGTATAAATTTATATTTTTAATGTCTTTACTTAATTGATCCTATATCTTAATGATAACTCTCTTCTTTTTTTTTTTTTTTTTTTAAAATAACGGTCTTTGAACCCCTGATCGCTTTAAAGCACTACGATGTATTTTTTTTCATTATAATACCTATGACAGTGTCGTGTCTATAATCTCTCTTGCTGTTTTAATATATAAAAAAACAGATTTTGGCAATTTGCATCAATTGATGCATTTAAGACGTGTTGAAAAGATTGCCTAATCTTTCATTATTAAGTTGGACCGATCCAAGTTAAGGAATCGTCGTCTTAAAATTAAAGTTAAATCAAATGCAACCCTGATGTGGAAGTGATTGCAGCGAGAGAGTCTTAGTAGGTAAAATACAATAGTGAAAAATACAATAAAATTGGTTAAGCTGTTCCTCAAATAGCGTGCGCAACGCACAGGCAAACTGAGGAAAAAAATAAAATCGTGGGGCAGTAGGTTTGGGTCTGTAATTCAATACGATATCTTCAAACGTTCCTGAGATGAAGAAACTTGACAGACAGACAGACAGACGGACAGACGGACGGACAACAAAGTGATCTTATAAAGATTACTTTTTACCTTTAAGGATACGAATCTAAAAAATAGGTTTTATTATTTTCTACTATTTATAGAAACTGTAATGTAGTGTCTATACTATTTTTAAGTATTACTTATATTTTGAGACACTGATTTTTTACCCCAATGAATAAAAATATACATGTATATATATAGCGCAAAATTTAAAAGATACTATAGAAAAAGAAATGAAATCAAGAGGATATCATTTAAGAGGCAGTCGTGGCGCAGTGACACAGCGCGTGACTGTTAACATGAAGATTGTGAGTTCGGTGCTCACTCGGAGGAATTAATTATTTAATATTTTTATTTTTTCGATCTGTTAACAAGACAAGGTGTGACGTTGAAGACTTAACACGCTGTCTCGAAATGTCTCGACAATACGTCGAAAAGCGGGAAACGGAGTGAAAGATTTAAATCGCTTTATCGAATTTGAGTAGGTAAGGCACGTAGGTTTAATGCATAGTAAAGTTAAAAGATTTATGGTTAACTATAGTAGTTAAATTTAACTGTTGCCCATCTAAATGATTTCCTAGTTGTCTTCGTCTAAGTTTAAGCTTTGGTAATTTATTATTACGTTAATGTGTGATAAAGGCAAAAAATAAACTTTTATTTGATTTGCCGTGTTAGCAGGTATGTGTGTTAGTAAATAAAAAAATAAATAAATAAATCAGCTTCACGCTGTATCACACACAGCAGGGTAGGCAGAGGGAACACAGTGTTAAGACACTCAGTTCCCCACTTTCGGCCGGGTTCTGGAGGCATTGCGTGTTGAGTGGCGGAACTTAATGCCGTGCTTTGCCTCGAAACCAGAGCGAAGAAATATAAATGTTAATATATATTACTTTTCCTCGAGTGGAGATCGAACCCACAACCAGTCGATTTTACAGCTTTGTGTCCCTACTCCACAACTGACTTCATGTGTGTTAGTGTATGTGAAATATTGCAAGCTTTGGATTTGAGAAAAAATTTGGATTACGACCTCTTTTCTGATAAAATAAATCAGCTTCGCGCTGTATCTCGCACACAGCGAGGTAAAGTAAAGGTAATTTAGTGTTTAACACTCCCATTTCCCATTTTTTTTATATCCTCAATAAAGCCTTTAAAAGGGGGCAAAATTTGGTATTGAAGCCGCTTCAAGTTCAAGTGAGGTATCACATGAAAGGGCTCTGGCTAAATTCAGCTTGAATTACAGAAAATACTGAAAAAAATTCTGTACAGAACTCTCGGTGGGCGAGCCCGACTCGCGCTTATCTGGTTTGTTTTAGATTAACCCATCTCCTGTAAGGTACAAAACTCATCAACTACGAGTCTAGGAAATTAAAATAAACGTCACTTTTTAAACACTTTTTTAAATAATATCGTCCTCCTTAGGGACCGGGAAATGGGAAAGTTAAATTAATTTAATTCATTGACGCGGCTAGAAAGAATCTCAGTGTATACTACGAAGGTTATATGTTCGATTTCCGCTCGGGGGAATAAATGTAATAGAACAAAGCGCGCTATGAGCTCCGTCACTCTATGGAATATATGTAATGTCTCGAAAATTGAGTGGTGCGTGGTGGACGGAGTTTTTAAACTCTAGGTTCCCATCTGCCTTAACTACAAAATAAAATCTATACAATTATACTAAAAGCGTTCACTCTGTCTGGGATAGTTTTACAGAGTTCTAAAACAAATAGGTAGGATGAAGAAAAAAAATGTGGAAAATGAAACAACGAAAAAAATCTTGGAAATTGTTGTTAATAAACCTTTATTCACCGCGGCTTATTAAAAACTTGCGAGTCCTTTGAGGTTCTGTCTGAGTGAGTACCAACAGAACAGGTTGGTGCGGAGGTGGTATTTGTGTATTGCTTTTTTTTTATTCTCCTTTTTTGTTTTTACTGTCATCGTAGGTTAATTAAGATGAGCGTTGATTTTGTGGTAGACGACGGGTGGGGGCTCGAATCAAAATCTCGGAAGGTAAACAGTTAGGATCCTTTTGTCTATTTGATTTAATGTAGTCTGTTTGTTTAGCTTCACACTGTATCTCTCGCTTAAAAGAGTGGACCGAGGGAACCTAACCGAAGTGATAAGACATTCCGTTTCCATTATGATGTTTCGGTTCTACACTTTCCGCCGAATTTGGGAGTCATTGGCGTGTTGAGTGGCGAAATTGTTAAAATTAAAAAAAAAAAATTAGCTTCACGCTGTCGCCGCATACAGCAGGGTAGGCAGAGGGAACCTAGTGTTAAGACACTCCGTTCCCCATTTCCTGACGAATTTTGGAGACTTTGCGCGCTGAGTGGCGAAATTATTAAAAAATATAATACATATAAATAATACTTTAACTTTAATGAAATAAGATAAAAATATTTTTATTTTTGGAATTTCAATAAAAGTAATTCCTACGTAGTTATACGCAGAGCGCGGTGCTGGAGGTCTAATGTAAGAAATTATACTAATAAACACAACCTATTATTTTTATGTACAACTTACTTTGTTCAGCAATGTTAAAAAGATAAAATGTGTGGAATTAATATCATTTGCATTTTATACTAGGTACATGAGTTAGGTGTCAGTAAAAAATTCGTAAATTTTACTAAGAAAAGACCAACTGTTCTTCTCAGCAAAACTGCCTTCCTAGTCCTGTATACAGTGCAAAAATGTTTTTGAAAATATTTTTTTTTTTTAGAATATTTAAACAACAAATTTTAGATCCTTTTTCCTCGGTGCCACTTTTATTTTTTTGTTCTATAATAATTTCTCTCCGCACCTGAATATTTTATGAAAGTCCGGTTGAGTGTTGGCTTTGCTGATTTCAGGGGTTTCGTTTGCGCAACGGTTTATTATGAATATGTAACTATGGAAACTTTTGCTTATTTTAGCTTTTCAGCTCAAAAAAGAATTTTAATGAAAATTATAATATATTTATACTAACTTTTACCAGCGGCTTCGTTCGTGTGAGTTCGTGTGGTGATTTCTATGTGCCCGAGGTAACTCTGACTAACAAAAAACGTACAGTGGGTTTCAACGAAACGATTTACGTTATATAATGTAGCTCAAACACATCCTCGTTAAAAATACTATTCAACACAAAAATAACTTTTCAATTCAAACCGGTAGTTCCTGTGATTAGCGCGTTGAACCGAACAAAATATTCAGCTTTATAATATTAGTTAGTATAAATATTTAATGGTATTTTATGAAAACTCGTAGTTATTTTAGTGGCTTAGCTCAAAAATAATGGCAATAATAATATTTATATATTTAATTTGTTTTTCACTGTTTCACAAAATGTGAAAATTTATAGATACTTTATAAAATTTTTGTTTAAACTTATTTTGGCCAGTGATGGCGCACGGGCACAAAATGAGCCTGAACGCTTAATTATTTGTTAAATAATCAGAATTTTTACAATAAATAAATAATTACAATTTTAAAATTTTAATTTAAAAACAATTTATTAAAAAGGAGCGATACGACAATGTAAAATCTTTTGAAACTTTTGAATATAATAGAAACTATTGGTTCGAGTTGAAGAATTCATTGTCATGTATCTACAGACCTGTTTTGTGTTGAAGTGTTGAAGTATTATGTATACTATTATAAAATTTTCGAAACATAAAGTCTACAAACTGAATAATGTGATACTTGAAACTTATTATTATCAAATGGTTCCATAAATTATGACGATTATAATATGGCATTACAATTTTGAACGACGACGTCTCTAGATACGGCGATGCGGAAGTTCCTTCCTTTCCGCCCACGTTAGCGCTAAGCTGTTTATATTTAACTAGATTTTGTCTGCTGCTTCGCTCGCTTGAAGTATAATTTATTTTTAAATGAAGTCCCGTCGCGCCATTTTTCTTAGGTTTGAATCGATCGGTACTTTTAGTGAACCGGTAGCAAATTATTCGACGTTCAAAAAATAAAGCAGCTTCAAGCTGTATCCCGCACACAGCAAGGTAGGCAGAGGGAACCTAGTGTTAAGACACTCAGAAATTTCATAATTCCAGGTCAACCGGAAGTACCCTATGAATTTTGATTCCCTTTATAGTGTCGAAATTTGCATTTTTTGCGATATCAAAGACCGTATCTTTTTTCTAAGTAAATATAGAAATATGTTTTTTGTCACGAAATCATGAGGCCGCAGATCTAAGTATGGTTTTAATTTCAACTAGATATCTCCAAGGATTTCTGAGATAAAGGGTCTTAACAGACAAACGGACGAACAGAGGGACAGCAGAGTGATCTTATAAGCGATACTTTTTTCCTTAAAAAGTACAAAACCCTAAAAACGCGATTAATACGCTTAAATAGTTCCATTTAAAATGTGTAATAATCGTGAAAATCAAAGATCTTATTAGTAGGTTCTATTTCTTCTTTAGTTATTTTTCTTTTAAACGTACCTAATCTATATTTTTAAATTAAAATAATTTGGACAATAACTGTTAGTGTTTTTTAACCAAGCATAATAAAATAGTTAGTTATGCACAGATCCGAGCAGTTTCCCACGGGTGAGGATGAGTAATGGAAACGTGGAGTACATTAGTCTATGAACGTATGGTGTTTCTTGTTGCTCTAGATTTAAAAAAAATATGTTGAGATTGGATATTTGATTCGTCATAAGATGATACGATGATACGAGGTCAGTCGTGGCGCCGGGGCACAGAGTGTGACTGTAAACGCGAGAGGTTGTGGTTTGGTTCCCACTCGAGGAAAATATATTTAAAATTTCCGTTGTCTTCGCCCTGGTGTCGAGGCAAAGCGCGGCGTTGAGTTCCGCCATTCAACACGCAATGCCTTCGCAATTTAGAGGACATTGGAGAATAGAAGTTGTTATTTTAATTGGGAGCGTAGTGTCTTAACACTAGGTTCCCCTGCTATGTGCCTGGTGATATAGTGTGAAACTAAAAAAAGGAATTAAAATGATCACAGTAAGCGTTTAAAAGGTAACAAACAGACAGCCAGTCTTTTATCATTTACATCCAATATTTATTGCAATTCAAGGAGAAATTATTTTGAATCGTGTATTGATTTCGAAACTTGGACGTGGGCGCTATCCACTGCAAGCTTCACTTCGGCGCTTGAGATTGAATCTTATTTCTTCACCAAATAAGTTTATTTTATCGTCTTAAAAGTTAAAACTGGATTTTTATATAGAAGTATCTTGAGTTAGTTTTATTTATTTTTCCCCATCTGTACCTGCTCTCGTGTTACAGTGGCGTATACTGGTTTTAAATGCATCTGTGATGCCGTGATGGCGCAATGGGGCAGTGTCCGACTGTAAACGTGATGTTTGTGGGTTCGATGCCCACTAGGGGGGTAAAATTTTTGGTAAATTGGGAGCAAAAGAGGAAAAAAAGGAAAACAGCGTAAACCTGTACAAAAAACCTATATGTGAGACCGTCATGGCGTAGTAATTTACCGTAAACGCAATGATTGTGGGTTCATTACACATTAGGAAGAATGATAATTCAGATAGTTTTGTATTTCTCCGCTCATGTAAGACTAAACACGGCGTTGAGTTCCATCATTCAGTACACAATGACTTGAAAATTGGGGATCGCCTTTATCGCCTTGCCTTAAAACTAGGTTTACTCGGCATATCCTAGCTCATACGTGAACAGCGTGGAGTAAAAAAAAAAAGAAATTGGTTGCAAATTGTATTCTCAAACTGAAGACTTCAAGTTGATGTTGATTTTTCTATTATTTCATCGATTCTACTTATCAGTAAGGAACGGAGTGCAGACAGACGGTGCATTTTTATTTTTTTCTTATATACAAAAATATTATGTTTTGAACCTTGTGTCTATACAAATAAAGATGAAAATCACGAATTTTAATAAAGTGTTTTTAAATTGATCCTCTACAGTCTTCCGGTAATTGAGAATTAAGAAGGAAATTCATTTATCCGAACACCATGGATAAATAAAATGTACTCTAATGTAATGGTAGTAGGTTCGATTTTTCTTTAAATATAATTCGACATGGAGTTACCCCAAGGAGTGTACGTAAAGTTGTTTGGTTGACTTTTTTTTTCGAAAAAATTATAGAGGGTGCTTTTTATAAAGAATAATTTCTTGTGTTAATAATTTTTGTATTAAACGAGAGTTATATGTACCTATGTAGATACTTTATTATGCCTTGTTTTAGTAGTCGTTATTAGTACCTAACTTATATTTACAGTGATCACGAGTTTGATTCTCGGTGTAGGTGTAGTAAGTGTTTACAGCTTATTTATGATACTTATTCTAAAATGTATAGAAAAACCTCAATCAGACAGGATATTTAATATAAATATATAAAAATAATGCTTGAAAATTTATTGTATATGTTTTTAAAACGATCGAAATTCAAATTTCAAGATTATTTTTATCAATTAAATTCGTCGACCATAAAATTTTGAACTCATGATATTCAGCTAAACAGTTATTACTGAACTAGTACATCTAAAAGGGCATTACGTCTAAGGGAGAGACCCTTTTAAGGGTTTTTATGATGGCGCGATCTTTCAACACCCTTATGAAAGGGTTGAAAAGATATTCAGCGCAAGACCTAGGGCAGAGACCTATATTAGGTTTTTGTAAGGCAAGTAAATAGGGCGTCTCTAGTGCTATAAACAATGACCTATCCTATAACGTCGGTAACGGAGGAGTTATAAATGGGTTTTTTATTTATCTTCACCAAGTGGAGAATGGAGTGTCTTATATAAGCGTAGTTATAGAGAGCCCACACTAGATATTTTACTAACAAGAAATTAAGCCAGAATGTAAAAATAATAATATTATAAAATAAGGATTAATAGTTTTGTGTAAAGGTCCTGGAATATGTTTTTTAAAAAACCCGTGGTATCTTAACACTCGGTTGTGTTAACAGAACATGAAAAATGGAGAACTCGTGGTGATCGGAGTGAGTTAACATAAGGTTTCCTCTATCTTCAAGAAAATAAAGAGCAACTTATTAACTTCAAAAATTTAACCTTTTCGCGTGTGTATGTAAATGTATTTTTGAATTTAATTCTGTTCATAATTGTGTATTTCTTTTGCTCCAGGTACTCAGCTTCGCTGGACCTCAAGATGACTTAACTAATAACTTAGAAGATAAATACTAATCCAATACGTCTAGAATGACTGGAATCTCCTTAGAACCTCACACATGTGATACGATCTACATATACAAACCTATTTTAATATAAAAAAAATCTTTAAAAAAACAAAATTTTGTCGAAACGTTCCTCTAGTATAGTGTCAATTACCAAAGTAGCCCGGAGGGTTGCCCTAAAAGGCGTTGAAATTATTTTTATCTACCAAAGCTAGGTTAAGATGTCTAACATGCCGATATACAGCCAGGTGCTGCCTAAATCCCAGTACAGGTCGAAAACCTCAAAGGGCAGTGCCTCAAGGGAGTCTCGCGCCCCAAATTCTGGGAGGGATTTCGATCCCCTGAATTACAATCATGGTGGTAATATCCAACTGCTGAACGCCCCAATGGAAAGGATAGAAAAGATGGAGAAAAGAGAGTCGAGGAGGAAGGATGAGACGAGGAGAGAAAGAGAGGCGAAGAGGGTGCAGAATAGGACTGATTCGAACGAGGGGAAAGTTGAGGCTTACTTGAGGCAGAATCAAGTGAACATGAGGCAGCAGCAGCACAGACACTCAGCTGTACGGCAAGCGGAGCACCGGGTTAACTTAAGGTTAGTTAAAAGTGTGGAAAGTTCTTTGATAATTTTAATTTACATTATTATATAAGTTATAATATAAGATAAACACGTATAGCTGTATAATAAATATATTTTTCACCTAGGCAATCAATTGCTATAGAATATACTCGGATCTAAAATTATATGAGCCTAAACTCGAGTGGCTGACTAGTAAGTAAACTCTAAAGAGTTCCACTGTTCAGGCTCTGTTTCCATCATGAGGCCAGCTCGATGATAGCATATAATGATATTGTCACCTAAGCTATGTAACGTATAACTGCCAAATTTTATGATTATTCATTTATTATACGTGGATGAAATTTATTTTCTTAGATTGTATTACAAACTTACGAAATTACTAGTAATATCTACTGATAGAAAATAAGAGAACGGAGAGAACTTTACTATCCGTTATTTGCTTTTCAAAATTTTCGTTAAGATAAAAGGAGATCATGAAATCGTATACAAACGTAATATTCAATTATGGTTTCACTAGCTTAGAAACCAAAATTACCGAGGATTATAAAATATTTAAATATATTTCCAGATCACTTCCCCTAAACGAGATGTCCACACGTGGCTACGACAGAACACCGACTGACCGTCACCGGGGCTTCCCCGGAGATCGTGAGGCAAGAGAATATCGTCGGGAGAGAGAGAAGGACAGAGATAGAGACAGAGACAGGGATAGGGAGTTTGATTTTGATGGTGAGTTTTTGTTGTAGTAATTGTTTGTGCGCACTACGATTTATTTGTACCTTCACGCTGACGACGCACATAACAGAGTAGGCAGAGGGATCCTCGTTATAAGACTTAAAACTTAAAACACTCCGTTCTACATTTTTCGCAGAATTTCTTGACATTGCATATTGAGTGGCGGAATTCAACGTACGGTTTTGCCTCTTACCTAGGAAATAAAAATATTAAATATTTAATTTCCTCGAATGGGAATCGAACTCACAACATGTCGCTTTACGGTCGCACGCTTCGGCCTCTGCGTCACGACTTTCTTCAAATTTTATTTACTATATATTATTAGTTTCCATGACCACTGCGTACATGCAGATGCTTGTATTCTTTATTTTCTATTATATCCACATACATATTTTTTTTAACTTTCAGGCTCACCCCTGTCACCCATGATGCCTAAAAACATTGACAAAGATCGTCCAGTCCGCAAGTCCACCTCCGCCCAGCGCGTGTCAGAAATGATAACGGCTGATAAGAGAAAATTCTTTTGTAGAGAATGGGTGTTTCAGAAGATAGCACATTGCTTGGAACAGCGGGCGGTCAGCAAGACGGCCGGTGCTTTGATATTGGGTAAGGAAGAGTAATTAAAGATAGGTGAGGGTTCTTATCTTATTGAATAGTTGTTGATATTAATGGAGTGTCGAGGGGAATTAGTAAGATGACGATGGTGTTTCAATACCATAATGACTTCTTTCACAATAACAACATCTTCTCAAGTAGAAGACCTTAGGTTTTTAATTCCTAAAACTGACAGAGATAGAATTTGGTTGAGATCTAGGGTATCTACCCTACACTTAAAATATTAAACGTCCTCATCTTTTGCAAATTGAAAATTGGATAGATCTAAGTGAAATCGACATAGCTTGTAGCCCTCCACGGTAAAAGTTCTCGCTAACATAAAAAAAAATAATTGGAAGCAAACAGTCTAATAAAGAATCTCAACTTTACTATATTAAGAATAGATAAACCATAATTCTTACATGTTTAGCAATAATAAACTTGAATAAAATATATGTTAGTGTAAATATATATATATATATATATATATATATATATATATATTAATATATATTACATGTCTCAGGTGACGCAGGCAGCGGTAAAACTGCACTATGTCAAGAACTAAGTCAGCCTGGTAACGGCCCTCAGGCGAGGCAGCAACGCGCGTTGAATAGACGATTGCTTGCTAGACACTTTTTACAGGTATGTGGACTTCGATTCTGGGTTGTGGAGAGGATTTGGTATTCAATTTTAAAATAAATTTATTAGAATTTTTTTTTTTAAAAAGGTTATTTTTTTTAATTTCTTCTTATTTAATATGAACGTAGCGGGACTTGAATCGATATTTTTTTACACGACACAGGTTCAAATCTCACTATTTTAATTTTTTATACGTTTTTGAAAGAACTATTCTTCTTTCTTAAGTGTAAAAAAACACTTAAGTAAAAAATATTTGAAATTTATTTTATCATTTCATAATTTCAGGGCTCCGGCGATAGCAGTCAGCGTACAGGGGAGTTTATAAGATCACTAGCGATGCAAATACTGAGCCACTCGTCTCACGCTAAAAGTGGAGAGAGGGATCACTCGCCTGATGAGGGGACCCCTAATAGCAATAGGTAAATTTCGTAGAGTAGGTATTTTAATAAGGTTTTTTTAAAATATTTAATAAGGTTTTTTTTTATATTTTTTAAATTGTTTATTTAGTTACTATGGTCATATTGGCAATGATGTTTGATTCATACTATGACTATATGATTTATTTCATCGAATCAAAACAAAAAAAAAAATATTAGGCACAAAAATGTATAGTGGCATAAAAAAAATTATACTACAATTATGACAATTGCTAAAGTTAAAAACTGTAACATTAACGCTTTAATTTTTGTTTGTTGCTCCAAACACACATTGTATGAATGTACAGATATTAAAATAGCTAAATATTTAAGGTAGTTCTCAAGAAAGTTGTAAAAAATAAAAGGAAACAAAAAAGACCTTTCGCCGTCTCATCAAAGCAGCGAAGGCTAGGCGTTAACTCTTTTACCGGCTGCAGTATGCCTCTCCACATCCATTTCCTATTTTCCGTTTTCTTTTTAATTTAAAAAATAATACTTTATTTTCTTGTTCCAGAAGAAATTCAACAACAGAGGAGAATTTAATACAGCGTTTTAAAGAAATGGGTGATGATGGAGAGGAAAGTTCTAAACCCTTATTGGCCGATAGTGAAGGTAAGAAAGAAATAAAAAACATATATGTTTTTCATATTAGGACCAGTCGTAGTGCAAAGCGCGGCATTGAGTTGCACGACTCAACGCGCAGTGCCTCCAGAACCCAACGAAAAGAGGGGAACGGAAGTGTCTTAATGAGAACTAAGTGTCTTAACATTATGTTACCTGGTTCCTTCTGCCTACCCTGCTATATGCGGGATACGGCGTGAAGCTAAAAAAGTATAAATATATAATAATAATAAGTGACCCTATTTTTTGCCCACAGATCAACGTACCGACGAGGAGGACGCGTGTGCCCGAGCTCGTACCGCCGAGAGGATAATAGACAAAGACGCATACAAAGATTGTATGCCCGACGCGCCTCTCAGTGCTCATAATGTGAGTTTTTATCGTTTCTATACCTCAAAAGGAAAAAATGGAATCTTATAGGATCACTTTGTGGTCCGTCTGTTATGTCCATTTTACTCAAGATCACGTATACAACAAGCTGAAAGGTTGTTGAAGGTCCTTGGAGCACAGGAAAGTTAAGCTTCCAAGTCAATGCAATCAAAAATACGAGCATTTATGACATCGATTTTGCTACAACGACGACCACTGAGTAATCGGTACCAATTTTAAGATTGTAGATCAATAGGAGTATAAGTTATAAAAGTTTACAAATTTAAACTTAAGTTTAAACGGACATATGCACTCATTTTGTCGAAAAGGAACTACTTTTTATTTAAAATTAGGTTTTGAATTTTTTTTATACAGTTTTAATACATTCAAAAAACATACAAATATATAAAATTGTATTGTGTCTGTACAATTAAGTTTATATTAATTTAAAATTATTAGCACAGACTCAAATCTCAGACTCTCAATATATATTTTTTTGTTATCAGCTTCCAGAAATATTACCAAGATCAAGTATCAAACCCACTAACCCGTTCGTAACGAACGAAGACGATAATGAATTCCGATTGTACGAGAATCACGAGAATCTGTTCCTCCGTAATATTTCGCAGAGACAGTCTAAAGAAGCTCGAAACTCACGTCTTCTCCGGCAAAGTTCTGAACCGTTGTCGGACAAAAAAACTTCTGTTCTCCAAAAAAGTCTATCCACCGAAGCCAAAGATGATGAGAAATCAAAAGATATAAGCAACAGTCCACCCAAATCAAGAATACCAGTCGCCAATTTTCGTTACCCCAACAAAAGCGATCTAAAACCACAGTCTGCTGAAAGTTCTCCAAAAAAATCGGAAACACCGAAGGAAGAACTGCCAGAATATACTAATTTGGTGAATATCCCGAAAGATGATATACAAACTGATATCGAGAAGTTGTTGGAGAAGAAACGAACAGAAAACGAAGATGTCCCACCACCCATACCGAGCCTTCCCGTTAATCCTAGAACTTTAATAGCAAATGCATATTATGAGAAGCTATTAACGGACACGGAAATACAACAGTCTCTTTTGCCCCAAAATCTGGATAAGAACCCGGATGAGTGTTTCAAGAAGGCCATACTGTTTCCCCTCTTGGAGATTGATCCGCCGAAGCAGTGTTTGTTCTTGATGGTAGACGCTATTGATGAAGGGAATGCTAATGGTGTGTATGTTTTTACTTTTTGTTGTCAATTGTTTTATGTGGTGGTGTGGAAGTATTTGAAGGTATTTATTTATTTATATATAAGGCCTACCAACAATTGACACAATTATTACATGAAATAAAACCAACAATAATTTAAAAATTAAAAAAAAAATAAACATAAATATCATCATAATTATTCTAATAGTAATTTTATCAACAGTAAAACTAAAGTGACAGCTTCAAATCTCTCAAACAAATAATATATTTTTCTATTTAAAGTAACCACTATTTACCCATCAAATAACAGAAACAACGTCAGAAGAGAATTCAACCACCATAGCTGGACTATTAGCGAGACATCAACATCTACTACCTCACTGGTTGTTGCTACTTGTGACGGCGAGGCGACACGCACGGCACACTACCAAGATGTTCACAGGTTCGATTATTTTCTATATTTAAGATTGAATTTGAACTCATTACCAAAATATATTTATCTTTATTCTGCTGGCATTTATTTGTATGATAGCAATTTTTTAAGATTATTTTAATGGTAGTTTTCAATTTTAATTCCCTTTTTCCTCATTAGGGTTCCGCAAAATAATACTGGATGAACTGCAGCGCGCTCATGTATCTGCCGATGTACAGAGATATGTGCTGGCGAGATTGGATACAGAACCTAGGCTTAGGTGAGGGAATGTTGTTAAATATTATTTATATTATATGATGTTTTTATTAATTGGCTCATTCGTTCGTTCATTCCTTCATTTATGCATGAATTCGTTCATCTATTAAATATATATATTTTTATAAATTAATGAATGATTGAAATTACGTTTATTATGTTAAAAAAAAAAATCAACTTCACGCTGTATCCCGAACACAGCATGGTAGGCAGAGGGAACCTAGTGTTAAGACATTCCGTTCATATTAGTACACTTCTAGTGCCTACTTTCTGCCGAATTCTGGAGGGTTCGCGTATTGAATTGCGGAACTCAACGCCGCGGTTTAAAATGAATGAATAAAAATATAAAACATTCAATTACCTCGAGTGGGAATCCAAACCCCCACACGCACGCTTTTGCCCCTGAGCGACGACTTATTATTTTAATATGATTTTTAATTTTAGAGCCCGAGTGTCAAGTGACTCTACAGCGGCGGCGGCAGCAGCTGCTGCACTGGATAACTTGAGAATAAAGAGTGATGGATGTCTCCTTTATTTGGAAAAGGTATGTTGAGTCACTAATTTGAACGATGTTTGAATGTTTTACAGTATGGTCGACGAGTCGTGGCCGCTCTGGAGTTATGTTTTCTAAATTAATAGTATCCTACCTCTAAAAATATGTGTACAAAGTGATATGATAATCTGTTGAGTAGTTTTGGCGTGAAAGCGTAACAAAGAAACTTACATTCACATTTATAATATTAGTATGATTGTTACAGGTGTTGGACGGCGTGGCGGACGGCTTCATAGCTCTACGTGAAATCCGGGAGATCCCCGGAACTCTAAACGGCTTGTACTTGTGGCTGGCGCAACGGTTGTTTCACGGACGACGGTTTAATAAGGTATGAGAGAAATAGACATATAGTGAGAAAGTGGTAGAGTTAGATAGAGATATAGTTAGGTCGAGATACAGTCAGATAGTGATAAAGTGAGATAGAGATATAATGAGGCTGAAACTATGTTTTTTTTTCATGAATCGTAGGTTCGTCTCCTGCTTGACGTACTGCTTGCGGCGCGTTGTGGTGTAACAGAGGACATGCTATACAAGTGTCTTCTCACCAAGGAGTACAGTGTCACTAGAGAGGATTTCAATCGACGTTTGCATTTATTGAGACGGTAAGTTATATATATGTAGTATAGTATGGACGACGAGTCATGGCTGCTCGGTAGGTAGCTTTTGGAATTTTGGGCAGAAAGTGGAGAATGCAAGTGTTTTTATGGGGAATAGAATGACACTAGGTTCCTTTTGCGCTTACTCTGCTATGTGCAGTATGCAGCAGTGTCATCTTTCTGTAGCCTGTAATGATCTACTGATAACCTACTATTTAGTATGTAATATTCAAGACATGAAAATTGTATCGACTCTTGTCCTGCAGCATCCTGGTGATGGAGCGCGGCAGCGGGTTCATCCGGCTGTTCCACGCGTCGTTCGCGGCGTGGCTCGGCGACGTGAAGCACTGCACGCGCCGCTACCTGAGCGCGCCGCCCGACGGGCACGCCGCGCTCGCCATGCACTACACGCTGGAGGCCAGGAGGTGCGCGCTGCCTCTCTCAAGAGCTCTCCTATAATAACACCTACCCTAACCACTCCCTCTCCCTCTCCCCGCTCTAGAAACCGTTTCTTCCTTTCTCTCATCCTACTTCTAGTCATATTCTTTTCCTCTAGCAAATCCGAAATTCCCCTTCTCCCCATTCATCAGGAGGTCAAAAAAGACTCGTCACAACTTCACAGATATAATGAGAAAGTGTGCATATTTTTTCTATTTATTAATAAAAAATAAATAGTGTTAAATTTATATATATTTTTCATTATTTACAGATTAAATGCTCTAGAAATCCACAATTATGTATATCACATGACTCAGCTAGAACAGCATTTGGCAGCTCAAAAGAAAACTAAAGCTGGGTAAGTTATGTACTAATATTTATACTGTATGTAGGAGCATCGTATATATCGACGTAAACGGATCCTAGTATAATATTAAATAAATGGCGTTCGAATCCACAACCATCGCATCAACAGTCAGACGAGAATCTTCCACTGCGCAATGAGTCTCGATAAAGCGTAATATATTATTTTATGAACCATAAATAAATCTAAATCAAAAAGTAATTTCTTTAGGATGATCATACATAATTCATTTTCAAATGAAATAAACTAAACCACAATTCTACTTGTTTGTGAACATTGTTTAATAATGATGAAAACGATTTAGCTTTTTAAATCAGTGTTTAGTTTAGATTTTATTTTACAACTGCCATTTCGAATATATTTTTTCTCTGACGTCCCAAAACTGAGAATTCGATTGTATTATAAATTAAATGTAAAGATTAAAAGTGAAATCAACCTTTATACTCAATTCATGACTTAGGAACTTCTATAAACAAATTACTTCTAACATCAAAGAGTTAACTTGCTTTTAATTTCAGGGATGGGGAGGACTATATAGACTTACATACACTCATCTTATTATGGGTGTTAGATTCAGGATGTGACGTAGAGGCGGCTTTGAAGCGAGAAATTGAAGTTAAAATTATTGAAATTGATAATACACAGGTATTTATGGATTATTTTGTTATTTTTCCTTTATTTTAGATTCACTCTGTATCCCACATATAGCGAGGTAGGCAGAGAGAACCTAATGTAATATACTCTGCTGCCCACGCAAAGGATATTTTCAAGATATTGCATGTTAACCATGTCTTGTAGCCGAACCTGACAGAGCGAGAAAACAAAATCAGCTTCACGCTGTGTTCCGCACACAGCAGGGTAGGCAGAGGGAAC
>DWAO01001738.1:0-17874 GCA_018230605.1 Heliconius congener
ACGATCTCTTAAATAAACGGGAGAGAGAGGATTATAAAGGATTGAATAGAGGAGGATAAGCATCCGGATATAGTAGGCAGAGGACACCGAGCATGTATGAGTGTGAGTGTGTTCCCTCCTACTTTTGACCCATTTCAAGACATTGCGATAATAATTTCCGCGAATAGAAACGAATACGAATATCTCACATACGAACCTGCGATATTTATTAAGTTAGAGTCAATAGAGAAAAAATATAAAAAAAAACATGATCAACCTGTATTAACAAAATTTAGTCTCGATACGAAAATGCAGATACCATATTGTAGCCGTTATTTGGTTCGCAAAGACAAGGTTAGTTTTGTCAATAATTTAGTTTCTAGATAATCTTTTTTACTAGGTAGGTATTTTGTTTGATAATTTTAATGTAATTTAAAAAAAAAACCTCTATTTTTTTAAATACTTTTTTTAAGATGAACCATCATTTTTGTAATTAATAAATGGGTTATACTGTTTATATAATATAATAAAATAGTTTATATAATATATAATAATAGTTTATATAATATATAATATAATAAATAAGGTAAAAAACAGACTTCAGCGACAGGAACCGACGTCAGAAACAACAAGTGTCAAAACACTCCGTTCTGCACATTTTATCTAAAATCAAGATATTGTGTGTTCAGCGGTCGAACTCAGCGATAAATTTTGTAAAAACATAACGTAAAATAATATTAATTGAACTTTCAACCACTGTATTCAATTGAAAACACCACAGTCATAAGATCGAAGTATTAATATATATTCAATTTCTTTTCCTTGTACATACATAGATTTTGGAAGAATTAGAGAAGAAGAACAGAATTTTGGAAGATGTCTTTGAAGATATTAAGCTCAGCATCCCAGAAGCCGCGCAATTTGCACAGTGTCAGGTTCTCCAACGAAGACATGCCGAAATTTAAATCTTTGGTAATTAATCAGCTTCACGCTGTATCCCGCATGGAATCTAGTGTTCTCAACACTCCGTTCCCCACTCTCCAACGAGTTCTGCAGCCATTGCGTGTTGAGTGGCGGAACCCAACGCTGCGCTTTGCCTTGACACCAAAGCGAAAAATGAAAATATAAATGTAAGTAAATATTTTATCTTCTCGAGTGAGGATCGAACCCACAACCAGTCACACTCTGTGCGACTGCGCCACGACTGGCCACGAGTCGTTAAAATCGTTGGTGAGTTTTTGAATTATCGTATGTACGTACATACGATAATTCAAAAACTTACCAAAGCCGTAGCCTGCGACTCTATAACTTAGAAATTACATATACACAAAATGTTTTCCAGGATTCCCCCGAAGGCCATGGCCCGTTCGCAACCCATTCGATGCTGAGCGTGGACTCTGGTGCTCCCAGTCCGGACTGCGTGTTCCAGCCGGCCGCCCAACGGTATCGGTTAAATGAACAAAGTAAGAAAACCTAACTAACGACATTTTCAAAATCTTTTTTTTTAAATTGATATATAAAGTGACAGAAAACCAATACTCAGCAAATTTAAACCCAGACAAGTAGTACCTCTTGATAAAAAAAACCAGCAAATTTTGTCAGGTGACATTGAACTCTTTTGCATATTTTTTTTTTCTTACAAATTTCACTGTATCAAATCAATTAAACAATTTTGATTTAATAGAATATTCTTTGCCCAGGAATCAAACTCCTTACTGCCATCAATCAAATAGTACAACAACGTGCTGAGCTAGAAACGAACAGATCAACTTTGTCGACTATGTTGGACGAGTTAAGAAGAAAACTGAAACGAAGGGTCGAAGAATGTCATTTGGATAAGAAGGAAAAAATGAAAGTATGAGAAAATATTTTAAATTGAATTGTTCAAACATTTTGCTAGATCGACACAGCGTCTGACTGTGTCCTTGATGGATTTAATTCTTACTCGGAGAAAGGATTTTTTTTCGCGTTCTGGTAACAAGAAGGAGAGCGGCGTTGAGTTTCACGACTCTCAATACACAATGTTTCCAAGCAATTCGTATCTACCCCATCTAGTATTATCATACATTTGACCAATAATAACATATCTTTACTCCAAAAGACCAGTTGGAAACTAAAGTTTAGAATTTTTGGCAATTTTTTGGTAAATGCCGTTTCTTAATAAAATTTTTAAAAAAATGCCAATTAACGAACAACGCGCGGTTAAGCTTTATAAGCCACTGCAGGCCCGGTCCCGTCTAGATAATATCTCTACCAGCGATGGCGGGGCGTGAAGTTTTCCCATTAATAACATATTGTATCTATATTTCTATCTATCACACTATAAGCGCATATAAATATAAAAAGTATGGATATTTTTCTACGCTCCGCTTTTGGCGACAGAATTTAGCTTGTTTTATTAGAAACGTTTGAAAATCCCACTTTTAGGGAACCTTAAAAAATTGTCAAAAAGTTTCTTTATATAATAGGCATTTACCATAATTCAAAACAGGCTTTGAAGCAAGCGAATCAGAAATTAGAACGAGAGAAGTTCAACATGGTGACAGATATAGAGCACTTGAAGAGGCATTTAGAAAAGGAGGAAGCTCATCATTTGCAACACGCCAGAGCGGCTGTGGCACAGGTACCATTCCATACTAACATAATATTGCTTTGTTTGATTGAACTCGCTAATCCCAGGAACTACTACGACTACTTTGTTTGAATAACAAAAAAATATTGTGTATTTCATAGTAATTTTATTGAGGAAAACAGAAACATATAAAGATAATTAATTATTTTGATTTACTCGCTCTTGTAACATGAATTCCGCTACTCAAAACGAAACATCTCTAACGTTGAGCTGTTGAAAAGCTACTAACATTATTATAGTTTACTATTTGCACAAGATATAGTGGAAACATAAATTATTTTATAAATACAATGCACATTTAACATAGTACATAAGTACGTCTGCATAATTTTAGGCAATACAAGGAGTGACAAGGGCCACGGCGGATCATCTCTTCACGCCGTGCTCAGTCGCAGAACTGCCCAATATCGTGAGCAGAAACGTAGCAAGAAACGCGCCTTCTAGGATTGTAAGTGTAATAATACTGTTTATGTTTTATGATAATTACGCTAGCGTGCGACTGTAGGCGCGACAGAATGTGGGTTCGATTCCCATTTGAGGGAAATAAAAAAAATCTTTCATTTCTTCGTTCTGGTAAGGAGTCACAGCGGTATGTTGAGTTCCGCCACTCAACAGGCAATGCCTTCAGAATTCGGCGGAAAGTAGAGAAAGAGGTCGAAAGATTATTAATAAAAAAGATATGATATAACTACTTATATAAATAATCTAGTGAAGCGAAACTCAGTTCACTTTCCTTAATTAAAATGGAAAACTCAGTGTGAAATCTTGTTACCTAAATATTAGTAGCTCCCCAAATACCAAGAGAATAGCGGGATTGAAAGCCCTACGCCACAAATTTAAAAAAAATTGGTGTTCATATATTTTGGAGGCACTATTCTATCTTTACTAATCTCAAATTCGCTAAAAAATGATTAAGACTATGTATACACAGAAAAAAAGTTTTTTTTTACAAATTTAATATTATATTTTTCCTAAAAAAAAAAAGGCAGATAACAAGCTGGCAGCCGCGCGTCTCATGCGCGACATCGCCGAGCTGAGGCAGCGAGTGGCGCAAGTTGAAGCAAGACTTGCTAACGAACTTAAGGTGAGAAATCGGAGTTATTGGTTCAATAATCCATATATTATTAATTATTACAAAATAGATGGTCTTAGATTAGAGGCCTGTCGTGGCGCAGCGGCACAAGCGTGTGACTGTAACGCGACAGTTGTGGGTTTGATCATCACTCGGGGAAATGAAATATTTCATATTTCGCTCGCTCTGGTGTCGAGGTAAAGCGCGGCGTCGAGTTCCGCCACTCAACACGCAATACCTCCAAAATACCTCTGTCTACCCTGATGTCAAATTTTGTTTACCTCAAGAAAACAAAAGGCAAAAGCAATTATAGAACCTAAAACACCAATAAGATAATAAATGATACAGTAAAATTTTTCACTTCTTATTTTACTAATTACTACAAATTTTATCTTTTTGTTCATGTTAATGACCCATAATAATATTTACCTAGCAAACGACTTATGTCATATAACGAACAAAATTTAAAGGCCCGTCGGACTGAAAACACGACGGTTGTGGGTACCACTCCCTTTCAGAGGAAAGAAATATTTACATATCCTCGCTCTAGTAAGAAGACAAAATGCGACGTTCAGTTCAGCCGCTCAAAACGCAATGTCTTGGAAATTAAAGAACACAGAGGGGAAAAGAGTCTTGACACTAGATTCCCTGTATAAGCTGCTATATGCAGGTTACAACGTTTACGCAGAGCATTCCTCTGCGATCGCCAACACTTCAGGAGAGTCCATCAAAACTCGAAATTTTTCTTCAGAGGCGAGCTACTCTCGCCTCTCCCAGTCCGCTGACGCTGTCAAGACCAGCCCAGGTTAACAGCAATAAAGTCCATTCGAAAAAAAGGGGTACAACGTGAATTAAAAAAAATGATTTAACGACCAACCAAATAATACACAACTCTGTTGCAACAGTCTTTAAAATAATTAAACAGTGTATTTCTAGCGTAAACGGCAGGCTGAGATCGACATTGTGCGATTGAGAAAGGAGCTGTCTTCAACAAAAAGCTGTGTCGCATCACTACGCATAGGAAACATCGCGCCTAGGAAACCTTGTGCGAAGTTCGCTTAGAGATCGACAAAAGAGAGTGGAGGAAAGAAAGAAGAAAATGAAAAGCTTTGCCCTTTATGTAAAGTAGGTACGGTACGGTAAACGATTCGTGGCCGCCCTGCTCAAATTTCATTATAGGATGTTTCTTACTTTTGATTATTTTCTTCCCGACTGTACTGTGACTGTCAATTCTGGGAGGCCACGACTCGATGATCGTACCTTACAGTATATTAGAATGTTATCTGTGGTACTGTATAATGTAACGTCATGTATATTCTTTTAATTGAGTCTTCATATAGTTTACAAACTGCTTCACAAAGCGAACAGGAAAAAACGCGGGAACCACAGACAATATAATAAAAAATATTCTACTAAAAACAGTGTTGCTTGTTGTATTTTATTTTATATATTACATTTTCAACACTAATAAAAATTAACAACAGCATTAACCTGTGCCCCGGCGCCACTACTGGCCTCGGGCAATATATATTTAAATTATTTTTATTTTTCTGCATTAGTAGGCCTATAGCGCTAAATTCCGCCGTTCCACATGATGTTTCGAATTCGGACGGATAGTGCAGAACGGGGTGCCTTGAAACTAGATTCTCTGCCTTTAGTTTAAATAGAAGCTAAGAATGAAAAATATTTAATAATTGATTAAAGTTGCTTTTTAATTTGTTAGCATTAAATATATAATTACAACGCTGTTAAGAAACTTTTCTAAGAGTTTTGTCATGTATTTATATTCCCAATTTATATTTCTATTCCTTATAAAATAGTGTATTCATATTTTAATAATTTGTATTGTATTAATATTTATGTATGTTATTGGTGGTGGGTTACGTGTGGTTAAGAAGTGCAATTTCTGGTGAAAAGATATTACAAAATTTATGTATACTATTGTAAAAGTTAAACAATATACTATATATTTAATTTGATATATTGTGTTTAATTAAATTTTTCCCTTTCGTATAAAATAGTTAGAGCTTTTACTTATTGAAATGTAAGCTGCTAGTATACTAAGAAAATAAATAAGACCACATAATAAGCACAAAATGTTGAAAAACTGTATAATGTGCACAAATAATAAATATAAAATAATAAAAATATAAACAGTACAGTTTAGCTTAAAAAAATTTAGCGCCATATTATTTTTCTACAGAGTATATATAATTTAAAGACCATAGACCAGATTACGTGATGTTTTATATTCACATAAAATTTTAAACTGTGCACGATAATAATATCGTAAAATACACTTATTAGTTCGTAATTTTTACTTTTATTTCATTTTCCGTGAGATAAATAATGTGTTTGAAATGTTCTTTTGCCTTTAAAGACTCTCATGCATACATCACATCGATATATCGGTTGACCGGTATGCATTCTCATGTGTTTCTCTAATAAATCTTTTCTATTCATGTCTTTTCCACACACGGCACATATATAATTAATATTTTTCAAATTACTATGCACACTTTCCACGTGGTGGTTCAAATGTTGAGCGATAGAATATTTTTTACTGCATTGACTACATTGATATTTCGGCTTCAAAAAACTTTGTTCCTTTGTGATTTGAGAAGGATTTTTTGGTAAGCTACAGATTCTGTAATGTCATTAATCTTTTGATAATGATGTTCATAAATAATATTAACATTTGTAAATATATATACTTAGTCGTAGCGCAGTGTGATAGCTATAAGGGGCCACACAACAGCTTGAGAATTCGATCACACTATGAGAAAGACTTATCTGTGACAATATTTTCATCAAAGTTAAATAAAAAATAACATAGGGTTCCATTACTTAAAACGCATTTTTTTATATAGTTATAACCATTTAAATAAATAAAGTACATAATGATACCTGCTCTTTGCTTTCAAATCTGTTGCTTGTAATTTCAGATTTTCCTTTTTATTAGGTGGAAATAGCTTAGTATATTTTCTGAAGTTTGTCATTCGAGGTTCACTATCTTTCTTACACCTGGAGCACACAAATTTTTTCCATCCTTCAAACGGCACAATCATTGGATATTTATGATTACACACAGTACATGAAATGTTCATTCGTTTAACTTGTGTATTAGTGTTCAAATTTCTTTTACGTTCATTGAAATTTCGTTTTTTATTAGTGCCGATTATTGTAATATGGGTACTCTTCTTTAAAAGTTCGTGTGTCAATGCACGTTTCGTAGTAATATTTGAGAAGCCTTCACTGACACCCAATTGTGATTGATAGGTTGAACCCAGTTGAGATTGATGGGTTGACTGAACTAAATATTGCAATATATACGTCTATAGTTATATAAAGTCAAGATATATTTGATAATGATAGTATTATATAGTACAAATATACTGTACAAATTTTAGCTCACTCACATTCACTGAGTGGTCGTTTAAAAGCTGCTTGTATTAGAGCATGGAAACGTTGTGCATTTCGTAACTGTCGCGCGCAACTCTCACATATCATACAATCTATTGGAACAACCTATGGAAAAAAATCTAAAAATTATTTAAGATAGTGAGAAAATTACAATTGAACATAGCAGTTGTAACTTCAATTTACATTCATGCGAATATCTACATGGAAATAACATTATTTTTCTTTACTATTCATGATGCAAGGCAAGATGTCTGAGGATGAAAGATGTATAAAGCCGTACCCGAATACCAAAACAGTCATACAATAGTTGGTCATATCGCTGTTCAATTCCCTCCGAAGAACATTTATCAGAGAAATTGAGCAGATTTTCATTTCCATTACATAAACGACAGCAGCGTATTGACACACCGGCGTCACCGGATGCGTGTGCCGTCGTTAATGGTAGAGAATCCTATATCAGAATTAAACATGAAATTTTACAAAAATATAAGAATTATTAAAAAAAATATTAGCGGATATTATACTTAAAAATATTTCTTATTTTAACAATTACTTTAATAATTACTTTACTAAAAATTTTCTGTAATCTTTCTTCGGACCACAACATGTCCATTTTATCCATAATTTATCCTTATAATAAAGAATGCAAATAATTCAAGCCAACTTTCATAATTTTGAACACATTCGTAGATGACACTTCCATGTTATGAAATGACATGTATTTATTTATATTTTTTTACTTTTTACCATACAATCTCCTTCGTGTGTTCTCCATACAACGTGACATTGGCGAAGTGATTAGTGCTCAACTGGCACGCTCGAAGAGCTATAAATGAAGAACTGAACTGAATACTCATACTTTTTTCTTTAAATTATATATTAAGAACTTCAATTTTATAGTAACTTGATAAGTTAAGTAGTTCAAAATTATGTAAAAGTCTTAGAAACCTATCAAGAACCTGAAAAGATTCATAATACCATAAATATCAATAATTAATAAATATAAATTTCTCTTGTTATTCCTTAACATTACATAAATTCACATAATAAAAAATATTGTTAATAAAAATAGATCAAAATCACACACTACTCAACATCGATTCGGAGTTAGTGATACCGTTTTATAGGATAAGGTTACTTAGGTGGAGGACAAGACTAATACTAAATATTGTAGTCGATTGTACTGGCGTAAACAATAGCCAGTAATTTTTTTACAGTCAGTACTACAGACTAAATTTTATTTTGTAAAAGTCATCATAATGATAAATATTAATTATGATGATAAGGCCAGTCGTGGCGCGGGGGCACAAGTGTCTGTAACCGCGACTTCACGCACGAGGAAATGCAATATTTGTTTAAATTTATATTTCTTCGCTCTGGTGTAAAGCGCGGCGTTGAGTGCCAGTACTTCAAAATTTGCTTCCTAGACACTAGATTCCCTCTGAATATCCGGCTGCGTGTGGGATACAGCCTGAAGCTGATTTTATTAATATAAATAAATCCTGTAATAGTTTTTGACTATTTATACTGAGTTACTATTGTCTATGTGTATGATGATGTTAATCTGACAAATGTCAACATTTGACATTTCCAAATTTGACATCTAGCTTGGCTTTTGAAGTTTTAACTTTTGACGTTATTATTTAGTAAACCTCATTCGTTTTATGTTGACTATTGTGGTTGTGAATTCATTTTAATAATATAATATTCGTCGAATTATACACCATTACTGTACATATTGTGTTTATAGTAATACATTAAGAGATTTAATTACGTCATAACGTTTTTAAAACACCACTAATATACGATTCTCAAAATGGGTAAGGCAGAAAAAGGAACACCCAAGTATATAGCAAACAAAATAAAAGCTAAAGGCTTACAAAAACTTCGCTGGTACTGCCAAATGTGTCAGAAACAGTGTCGTGATGAGAACGGCTTCAAATGCCACACCATGTCTGAATCTCATCAAAGACAGCTCTTGTTATTTGCTGATAATGCTTCTAAATACATAGATGAGTTCTCTAAAGAGTTTTCAGATGGTTATTTAGAGTTATTGAAGAGGCAATTTGGTACTAAAAGAGTGAATGCTAACAAAGTTTATCAGGATTATATTGCTAACAGGTAAGTCTGTTTTGATGTTATGTGCAAATACCATACAATTTTTAGTTTATTTTATTATTAGTATATTTAATTATTTACAATAGGGTAGACAAAGGCAACTTGGGAAGCTAGTGTTGGGACAAGTTGCATGCATTGCTTGTAGAGTGGAATGGAAAATGCCCTGCTTTGCCGCTTTGCCGCTTTACCGGAATGAGAAAATGAAAATAAAAACTTTATTTAAAACTGAACTAAATGAATAAATAATAAAAATTAAAGGAATAAATGGATAAATAATAAATTAAATTGTCCTTTTTAATTTTTTTCTTGCATTTTTAGTAAAAGAGATGCTGACAATATTATTTTATATACCTAAAATATTTTCAGTGATGTGACTACTACTATTAATTTGTAATAATTGCATCATTGTTTAGACAATTAAACATGTCTCTTAGCATTCTTTTGTTTTCAAAATTACTATGCAAATCATTTATTTATGTATTCCAGAGACCATCTCCACATGAATGCTACACAATGGGAGACCCTCACAGAGTTTGTAAAGTGGCTGGGCCGAGAAGGAAAGTGTATAGTTGACGAAACTGAGAAGGGATGGTTTGTGGCATATATTGATAGAGATCCCGCTACTATCGCGGCACAGGAAGCTAAGGCAAAGAAAGAGAAATTGGATAAGGATGATCAGGTAATATGATTTTTTTATATTTATTCTTCTATCATGAAGTTAATCTCAGGAACTTATAGTTGGGATTGAAATTGGGGTGTTATTGAGGTTTTTATTAAAGAAGACTATGGGCTTACATAATGTTGATTTCAGTCCCAAAAATAACTTGTTGATTCAATCATATAGTTCCTGAGATTAGTGCATTCAATCAAACAAATTCTCCAGCTTTATAATATATATAAAAATATTAATAATTACACTGTTATTAATGGGCTCTGCTTAATTTCAGGAAAGAATGTTAGAATTTATACAAAAGCAAGTGGAAAAAGGCAAAAAAGAGTCCACTAAAGAAGAACCTACATACACTGAGTTCAAACGAGAGAGCAGTCAAGAGAGGCTCACATTGAATCTTAATTTAAAAAGGAAAACTGAAGGTGAAAATATATATATTTTTTTCATTTTGAATAGGCATGAACAGCAATATTAAAATATTGTATTTCCAATTTTTCTATCATTTAGCTACATGATGTATGATCAAACTCAATGTTGTAAAAATAAATCAATGTTGTAATAAAAATATATCCTTAACTTAAATGGAACAAACTATACCATAGTTTGTTCCATTTAAGTTAAGGAAATATTTTTATAAGCTTTGTAACTTGAACCACACCACCACGTGTATGTTGAGTGGCGGAACTCAACGCCGCACTTTACTTTATTACCAGAGCAAGGAAATAAAAATATTAAATAATTCATTGCCAGTCGCTCGCATGTGACTCGCGCCCTAGCCCAACTGGCCTATTATTAAGATAGATAGATAAAACTCTTTATTGAATACATAAAGGAAATAAACATTTTACAAGAAAACAAGGTTTTTACAAGGTTAAGATGAAGTGTAAAATCGGTGTCAAGGACAGTGAAGCATTCCCCCTAACGTTAACGAGGAGTGTTGGGATGGTAAAGGATTGAATAAAGTGTACATAGGATATGGAGATATCAATGATGCCGGACTTTTAGCCATTGGAGCTTATCATGTAAATAGATTATGATCGATTTTTTCAGCTCAAATATACATACATATATCTGATGGGATTTTAAAGACACTCAAGATTATCTAGATGGTCTTATGATAAGTCAAAGTAACAAATGTCGGCATAGTCAATAATAGGAAGAAGGAGGGAAGGGATTAGTAATGTTTTTGTTCTGATTGGAAGGAAAATCGTCGCAAATATTTAACAACTAATATGTGAGATTTGAGAAGCTCAAAACAAGATGTTACCATGATGATACCTAGGTTTTCAATGTAACTACTATATGAAACGTTTATTTGTATATTTTATTGCAGCAAATTACATATTTCCTTTTATGTCTGAATACGTATCTAAAATTTTCGCATATAAAGGACATATAAAATAGTAATTCCATAATTGTGCCCAAAAAAACAATGACTCAAACAGATATGCTTTAAAAATTTATATTTTTGTTTCAGAAAATAAACCAGAATCAATAAAAACAGCTTTCAAAATCAAATCAAAAGACAAAGAAATCAGAGAGGAGTTGTCAAACAAAAAACAAAAAACCGACGAGAAATCAAAACAAACAGCGTTAGATGAAATAATGGCGATGCAAGAGAGGGAAAAAGAGAAGGCTAACAGGTGAGGAAAATAAAAAAGTAATATTTACATTACAACCGACGAGTAATCGATTAATCCATTTATTCTTTTAACTGCCATCAGTTGATAATGTATTTAATTGTAGATTTAAGCATTATACATTTGTAATGTTTTTCTCCGTGGCTAGTTGACTATAAATTTGTATTATTATTTAAGCCTAGATAGACCTACTTTAAATTGACGTAATCAATTTTGAGAAAATGATATAATTCAATGGTTTTTTGCGTCACTAATGGCCCGTTCTAGCTAACTAAGGGGACCATCAGAACTTGCAAAATATATTTATATTGCTTCGGTTAGTTCATAAATTTCGCCAGTATTTTCAGTGAAAATATTTCGTACGTCGAGTCGACGTATAGTTAATTGGTCAGCGTGGCACGGCACGGCACGCTGTTCCCGCACACAAAGGTGGCAGAGAGAACCTAGTGTCAAGAATACCCCACTTTCCGCTGAATTCTGGAGGCATTGCGTGTTGAGTGGCGGGACTCAACGCCGCGCTTTGCCTCTAAATCAGAGCAAAGAAATGAAAATATAAATTTAAATGAACATTACATTTCCCCGAGTGGGGATCGAATACACAACTATCGGGTTTGCAGTCACACTCATCCCACTGCGCCATGACTGGCGTCATGAGTGTTCATTAATATTTATTTTCAATTATTTATTTGCAAAAAAACCAAATCTCCACTAACCTCGATGCTATTACAGGAAGGACTACTGGTTAACAGAAAACATTATAGTAAAAATAGTTACAAAATCACTTGGAGACAAATTCTATAAAAGAAAAGCGGTTGTGGAAAAAGTTATAGACAAATATGCGGCACAAGTGAAATTAATAGATGAGGGAATTAAACTTAAATTGGATCAAGTATGTATTTTTTTCAAACAAACAATCCGTTCAGTTTTGCAACATTAAGTATAGACATGTACACGAACTTAGGCGCCTTTGTGACTTTTCATAATATTTAATGAACGAAAACGGCATCTCAAGATCGATCTCAAAATTGAGAGCGGTTTATAAATATGGGCCGTAGTTATGAATATTTCAAAGGTTTATTTTTTTTGAGCTTCTCAGTGTTCACCTGCCTTGTTTTTTTTATATAAAGTTTTTATTTTCTTTCTTTTCCAGAATCATGTGGAAACAGTAATACCCTCCCCGGGTAGGTTGGTCAGGTTTGTGAATGGAGCTTACCGGGGACAGAGTGGAGTGTTACAAGATATAAATACTGAAAAATTTTGTTGTGATGTAGAAGTATGTATGCTTTTTACAATTAAATATTTAAATCTTTTAAGTTTTAAGATTGTTGACGGTGAAATGACGGTTCTTTTCACACCCGCACGGTGAATGCATGGAATTTCAAGAATTTCCCCAAAATGATGATTTGAACTCATTTTTATAACGGTAAAGTGGAAGTCTTGCAAGCCACATTACGACGATCATTTCGTACTTTTATCTATTTCCTTTAAGTTGCATATAATTTTGGTTATTTTATTCACTTTCAAGGCTACATTCCGCATGTAGCATAATGGGCAGAGGGAACCAGGGAATTTAGTATTAGTACATTCTGGCTCCCATCTACCGTTAAATTTTAGAGACTTTATTGATTGCCGCCCGTGGTCTTGTACTAGAACTAGGAAATTTTAATAATTAATTCCCAGAGTGGGAATCGAACCTATAGCCGTCGCGTTTACCTAGTCGAACTTATTACTTGAATTATTTAAAACTAGACCTAAAGAAATTTTACGAAAATATTTAAAAACTTTACTGCAACTTGTTGCAGATATCAAGTGGACTACTCAAAGGCAGACTTGTGAAAGGTGTTCAATATGAAGATATCACTAAAATGGCGGCGTTATGAATTTATTAGATTAAAAAATGTATATTTTTTTAAATTTGTGTATTTATTTTTTCTTTTTATAATTATATATCCGCAGTATTTAGTGTATATTTTATTACACTTTTCGTAATTTTCATGTTTTTAAGTAAACGAAATGACCTAAGTTGTATTATTATATATTTTTAAGTGTATTCCAATTCCAAAAAGTATTCCCATATTCATTATTTTTATTCTCGCGTATTTTTTACATCTCAAAGTAGAAGCTATTACATATTTCTTCCGAACTTCGCTAAACCATTGAAGGACAAACACATTCATAAGTACTTTTTAGATTTAACATCACACGGTAATAGCACTCACAACGATGGATGACTACTAATACTTAATATAGAAAAGAAATAAATAAAACATCCAATATCATATACTGCACCATAAATATATAATAATAATTATAAAATGTGACATAAGTATTAAACAGTATTTGGTAACGATTATAACACATAAATACATACATCCAGCGATTGCTGTCATTTTGACAGCGAAAGATAAAGAAAAAGATGATAGTGGAACTGTGTCAATCGGGGGCAATTCTTGTTGGCAACGGCCCTTATTGGAAGGAAACTAGTGTGAAGTATTGTTAGGTGATACATATCACTTATTGCAATAACGTGGTATCAAATAGTGTAAAAACATATAGACGATGTATGTATTTATCGTGTATTTTAAAAACTATAACCGCTTTCGATTTCTAACAATATATATAAAAATGTCAATCTACTATAAAAATAGGTAAAGGTGTGACAGCACCGGTGTAAGGCACGAGTTTTTGGGTAAAATCTCTAAAATATATTTTTTTAGTAATTGCACTAATAACATTATATATAATCAATAAATTTAATATTTTTACATAATTGGATGGATACAGGATGGTTAACAATTCGAAAAGCTATAAACTCAAAAAAACTACAACTAACTAAAAAATTACTCTATATAACTATATATAACATACAATTAAAACATGAACTTTTTTTAACTTCCAAATGTATGAATGGATCAAAATATTTTGGCTAAATATTTTTTTTGTAAAAAAAAACAAATATTACGAAAGTCTAACAATTTTTATACAAAATGCATTCAGAAGTTGTGTTTAACGTGAAATGGCAGTAAGTTCATTTCCCGGAAAAAAGTAAAATGTTTTAACAATTATTTAAGCACTATCGCATGTTAAATAAAATATATAAAAAAACAAAACTATTAAATTTAAATAAAACCTATTCAAAAAGAGGGACGTAACGACATATTTAAAAAACAACATTACAGCATTAAAATGATGCAAAACTTTCAAAAAATCTAGTTTAGGACTAGAATTCAAATTGTAAAAATTAATTAAAAATTAGATTGTGATGATTTTATTTATATGAATTGTAAATAGAAAAAAAATCGTCGCGTCCAGGCAATGTGTGTTGCCATTTAAAAAATAACGCTATAAGTACAGTCTCCTACAAACTACACTAAAACTAATGTTAAACGCAAATGCTGTTATAAATACAAGAAAAATTCTATATTTAACTGATTATTCATTTTGATACAAAAAAATATTTGAATCATTTCCACAATTACAATTTAATGAAAAAGAAAAACATTTTCCAGATAAAAAAGTTTTTGATATTTTTTGACCAAATAAATTGATAATTTAATATTTTCTCTATAATTAAAAATTAATGAATAATCAGTACAAACATACAATATATATAAAAAAAATTAAGCTTTCACCGCGAAATTGTCATACTATGTTCAGTGGCAGTGTTGCCAGTTGCTTAAATTGGAAGGCAATATATAATATAAAATACTATTTCTTTAATAGTTTTTCCTCTTCGGGGTTAGAATCACCTTTGTCTTGAGGCTTGAAAGTCGAATTTGTTATGGGACTTGCCGATATTGGTGTAAACTGGAAAATTAAATCAACATTATAAATTCAATAATTAATTTCAGGTAATAAATTTTAATTTGGGTACACGCTGTATCCCGCATATAGCAGGGTAGGCAGAGGGAACCTAATGTGAAGACACTCCGTTTCTCATGCACCCCCAAATTTTCTAGGCATTGCGCGTTAAGTGGCGGATGTCGACGCCGCTTTTGTAACCAAAGCATGGAAATGAAAATAATCTATTCCTTCAAGTCTACCCTTAACTAACTACCTTTAAGTTTGCTTTTGCATCTATCGCTGCCTCAATATATCTAAGTTAAAATAAAGCTAATTATTACTATGAAAACGATAAAAATTAAGATTACAATATTTTTGTTTCGCGAAAGATAATTAGAATACAGTGTTAAGACATTTCGTTCTCCACTTTTCGCTTTAATTCCACATATTTGCGTGTTTAGTGGAACGTAACTCAACGACGCTCTTTATCTTGATCTCTTAATATTGTAGTATAATAAAAATATTTTTATTAAAATCTATTAAAATAAGATCATTTATAATTGTATAACTAAATGCGTGTATCTCTTAAATATAAGAATAAAGAAAGAGTTAGTGAAGTAGAGCATTACCCACCACTCCTAATATCTAGTCTTAGGAGAATCCATCATCTGACAGCATGAAAATAAATTACATATTTTAAACGAAAAAATAATTATTTATATGTATAAAACAAATATAAATAGCATATAAACATACCGGTTTAGGCGGCACTTTATCTTTGACGTTTTCCAAAATCTCCTCAAGCCTATTATCTCCTTCGCGTAGAAGCTGAAAATATATAAATATATATATATATAATATATCTATAACAATATAGGAAAATATATAAATATATCTATAACAATATAGGAAATTCAAGTGTAGTAAAAAACATTTTATACAATGTATTTTTATCTTCACCATTTTAAATTATAGCACAATTTTAACTAATCTATAAAAGCCTAATACAATTAAAACAGAAGAGACTTTGCCATTAATTAAAGTGATTTTTCAAACAAAATAAATAATAAAATTATCGTTGTTAAATAAAACACCATTTGTAAAGAATGAGGCACACAAACATTAAGCTCAATCAAAGCGACAACATCGCACACGCCTCATTCACGAAATCGAGTCGTAGGTTGAACGTTGTTAAGATTTATAGACAATAGGTAATTGCTTAAAATAGAACGAGAGATATTCCTTTGTCTTTCTGGTATGTTTTTTGAGAATTAAATGTGGCAAATCGGCAACGTTTAGTAGTATTTTTGTATAAGTAAGTATTTACGTTATTTAATTAAGCATTTAAATATTTTTTTATACATTTCTAAAGACTCAAGTAAATATATAACGTACTTTGTCAACTTCAGGTTCAATCTGTTCGTTGGTGCCTCCCTTGTTGAGAGCACCCTTCTCCATTAGTGTTGCACGTTTGGCCGCTAAATACATGGATCTGTAATAATACATTTGTAAGTGTAAGTTCAATTTCCGAGTTGTGAAAAAAAAATTATTTAAATAACCTTTCTACTAATTGCTATTTTTAAAAAATAATATAAAGTAAAGATTGGATTGTTATATTACGAGTTTAAATATCTCTATTTTCTCTATTTATTTTATAAAATAAAAACAATACTATACAACTTCATGCTGTATTCCACACCCAGAGTAGACAAAAGGAACTTAGTTAACACTAGGTTACACTCCGTTCCCAACTTTCCGCCGAATTCCGGAGGCACTGCGAGAGCGGCGGAACCCAACGCCGCGCTTTGCCTCAAAACCAGAGCGAAGAAATGAAAATATTTAATTTTCTCGGGCGCCCCTGCGCCACGACTGGCCTTTAATATTTTTTTACAGTATTATACACGTATTGGAATATAAAAAATGGCAATGAAATGCAATCGTATTTATTTCTTTTTCTTGAAAACTTACACTAGAAGACCAAAAACAGAAAAAAACCTGAACAGACCGAAAATATTTGGTAATAAAAATAAACTTAGTAACAATTACCTCTTAATAGTCAAATAGTATAATTCAGCGATGGCCCGCACTGAGTAATCAGGTACGAAGGTGTGACGCAGCATCGAGTCCATGTTTAGGTTTTGTAGAGAGCCCAGGGTTGATGGCGCTGGAGACTCCGCTGATGCAGAAAAAACGAGAATATTAGTTATATTACTGTTGAATATTGTGTTGAGTGGCGCAACCAACGCCGCGGTTTTTCTTGTCGACAAAGAGAGAAATTGGAAATAAATAACGATACACAAATTTCATGTTTTTTTTTACTTCTCTACCTCTAGTATGCCGTCATATAGTTTGACATTTTACACTAACTTAAAAAAAGTATATTCGTAAAAACAAAAACCCCGACTGCAGAAAACTGAAAAGAAAATAAACAAGCCCATGTATTTATGTATATTGTATATATGTATATATATTAAATAATATATATTAAAAATTATTATGTAAATTTTCTATTTTATGCACCGCCCACTTGTTTTTATACAACTCCAAGTTCCAAAGG
>DWAO01001739.1:0-17874 GCA_018230605.1 Heliconius congener
TTAAAGAGTCTGAATTTCGAATTTTATAAAAATCGGTGCTGTTTTAAAAAAAAACAATACAAACTTTCAACCCATCACTTTAGAGTTAAATTTCTTCCTTTCAAAATCCCTTCTTAGTGAATGTCCAGATTATAACAATAAACATCTGTCCAAATCTCACGTGTCTACGCACAGCGGTCACGGCTGTGAGTGCGTCCTACCTCAGTCAGTCAGAACAAGTCCTTTTATATATATAGATAGATAATACATTTTTAATTCTAAAACGTTTTAAATTATTCCAGATCACCAATGATACCATTGAAAAATAAAATTTCCATCAATTTAATGGAAAGTATCGAATCCGAAACGTCAATGGACTCTCCGGATCGAGAATTTGCGAATCTCGACTTAAATGATTTAGACGATTCTATTACGACTAAACCCGAAGAAACAAAAGATAAAGATAAAAGTCCAAAAACAGACGATAACACAGATAGAAGTCAATCAAAAACTGATTCTATACAGAAATCTCGAGATATGGCAATACCTCAAATGAAAGTTCCTAAATTAGATTTCGCTAAAACATTCACACATTCGGATTCTGATGACTCGAAGTTGTCTAAAGATGATGAACCCAAGGCTAGTGTTAGATCGAATAGTATCGATGTTCCCAAAGATATTAAGAGTCAATTGAAATTATCACCTACACCATCTCTACCAGATAGATCTCCACGTTTCGAATTCACCAAAAATTGGTCGACTCCGCTTTCTACTTTCAAACCTTTAAGCAAATCTATGGTAGCGCCATTAAAAACATCAGATTCTGGTTCAAGTTTAGGCAAAAATCTTACAAGTCCTAGGTTAGACGGTGTTATTCTATCTCAAGGGAAATCTAGTTCGGACAACGTAGTAGTTGTGTATCAATTTGAGAGTCAAGAAGACCAGAAACCAATAAAATCACCATTATTACCCGATATGGGTTTTAGAGAAATGTTCGAAAGAAACAAACAGGATGAAAGGAGGCGATTGGAATTGTCCTTACAAAAGGAGTTAGAAGTAATAAGAATAGAGTTTACTGCGAAAGAGAAAAAAATGAGGGCTGAATTGCAGGAAGAGTTGAAAGAATCAGAAGAGAAGTTTTTAAACGATAAGAGATTGAGATTGGCTGAACAGATTAATAGGCATAGACGGGAAATTGACGAGGTATCTTTGTTTTGCTTTCGTCTTAGGGTTCAGTACCTCGGTATGGTACGGTACCTTAGCGTTAATTTATTATATGTCTGGATTAGTATATAAAAAAACTTGTATAGGTATAAAGCTGAAATGAAATCAACTTATTTTTATATTATAATATTAAAATAATCAAAACCTATGGAATAATTCCCGTCGACCTATTGTAATAAAATTTGGAAAGAAGTGAAACTTGTTTGTAACAATTAAAAAAAACCGACAATATGGGAATTTGTAGGTACATGATAAAAAAATAATTACAAAATATAGTTGTAGTTCGTTTCATATCAAGTCAATGAAAATTTAAGTTTAACAACTTTTATAAGTTCTTCCCGTTGATCTACAATCATGAAAGAAGAACCTATAACTTTTAAATTTAAAAGATTATTAGCAATAGCTTTTACATGATAGTACAAATCAACACTATTTTTATGTAAACAGTTTATGCCTTTTTTACATTAGGCACTATCCGAAGCTGAACACATACATAAAGAAGAATTAGAAAACAAATTAAAAGAAATGCAAAGAAGATTCGAGAATCAAATTGAAATAGCAGAAAAACAGCATAAAAATGACATGGCGCGACTAAAAGAAGATTATAGTGACAAATTCAATGAAATGCGAGAGCAGTTGGAAATTGGTAAGTATTTTTTCTATACAGATTTAAATAAATTGTATCTTAAATTTTTTTTATTCAATATATTACAATGTTAAAAAAATTTTTTTAGTTTCGTGCTGTGTTCCGCACATAGGAGGGTAGACAGAGACAACTTGTTAGTGTTAAGAAACTTTGGTCCCATTATGACACTTCCCGCCGAATTTTGGAGATATTTTGTGTTGAATGGTAGAACTGAGCGTCGCGTTTTGCCTCGATACCAGAGAGAGTAAATGAAAATATTAATTATTTTATCTCGTCCAGTGGAAATCGAACCCACTATTTAACAATCGTAAACGCTACTCCGTATACAGCCCCTGTGCTATGACTAAACTAAACCATTTTTGTAATTTAATTGTATTTACGTTGTACATTTTAAAAATTAGCGATAATTTATAAGTTTATCGTTTTTTTATTGCAGAAAATGAACGTGCACTATCAGACATACACAGTCAATTGCAAATAAATTTAAACAGAGAAAGGTCTTGTATGATAGAAGAGAATAGAGCGACTATAGAGAAGTTGAGAGAGGAACATACGAATCGAATAACTGATTTGAGACACGATTACAGGGCTGAGGTAGAGTGGTTATTTATAGCTTTGTTTATTGTAACGGTTGTGGGTTCGATACTCATTCGGAGGAATTAGTTATTTTCATTTTCTTGGTCCGATAAGAAAAGAAAGAGCGGCGTTGAGTTTTGCTACCAACATTAAATGTCTCGAAAAATGAGCGGTGCGTGGGCAAAGGAGTATTTGGAACAGTATATAGTATAAATAATTGTTAGGGCAACTGTGTACAAGGTGAGTCATTATCAATGAAAGTTTAAAAGTAAAAAAGCTCAAGTAAAAAAATGCATTCTAAGTATTTTAGGTGTGCGCATTTAGGACTCTACTAGTGCTCAGAATACTTAAGAATGTACTATTGGTGCATTCTTGAGTATTCTGAGCTAATACTACTAGAAGTGGAGTAGGACTAGTAGAGTCCTCAGTAAAATTTTGTTACGGTTGACTCAAATTGTCCTTCATTTTCATATGTCATAAAACATAAAAAATTATTATTACTATTATTGGAGACCTTTATTAAAATAAAATATAAATGTCTATTTATCTGTGCACATGTTGAAGGTGACCTCTGAAACAATATTGTCTTTAAAAGAATATAAAGAACAGAGGCGCGCCCCGCAGGTGGAGCGCCTGCGCGCGCAGCACGCGTGCCACGTGGAGGAGGTGCGCGCGCGCGCGGCGGCCGCGCGCGGCGCCGAGCGCGCGCTGCCCGACAAGTACCGCTGCCTCAAGGAGAAGTACGCGCGCCTCAAGCACGACGTCAAGGTGCGCCAACACGAGCAATCCACACTAAGAAATTAGGAATATTTCATAAATAGCATTTTCATCTCATCTCTTGCCAGACAATAATTCTTACAAATTATCTTTGGGTGGCGAGAAAAATCTCCCTATAGATAATGTTAATACAATAAATAAATTGAAAGAAGCGTATAAAAATTTCGACGTAGCTTGATGAGAACGTATGGTTTAGTGGTCAGAGCGCCTGGTCCGTGTCCAGAAGGCGCGGGTTTTCTAAATAAATATACTTATTTTTTTCAGATGTCCATTGAAAGACGCAACAAGAGACGTGAAATGAGTATGACGACGGGCTCTGAAACGGAGAAATCTAATTCACACAAAGCGAATCAGTCTTTAGAGAGGTAAGATGTTAACATAGACTTTGCTAATCAATAATTATATCTAAATATTATTTCAACCGAAAGTACCATATGAATTTTGATTAGTGTCCAAATACGCGTAAATGTAGAAATACAATATTATAGGAAATTATAGGACGATAAATCTGAGTATATGGTAATTTCAACTCGATATCTTCAAGCATATCTGAGATATAGGCTCTTGACAGACGGACAAAATGATCTTATAAGGGTGCCTTCATTCCTTAAAAGGTATGGAACCTTAAAAAAAATATAGAAAACGGTGAAACTTCAGACCATGTTATATGATACAAAAATTGTTATAAATGATTTCTGTCAAGAAGCCTATCTAACAACTTTTGCCTATATCAGTTTGTCTCTCTACCTACTGTACAGTCTACAACCCTTCAAACTGAAGCATGTTTTTGTCTATGGCTTACTATAATTTGCTATTCATTACAGGTGTAAAGAATTAAACGAGACGTCAGTTAGTGTTGCAGTTGAAATGGAGCCTCCTCGTATCAAAAACAACAATCCTACTATAAAATTTAATGACAATGAAACGTCGTATTCTGAAAGTAACGCACACAGGTCGGAAAATAATAATGACGAATGGAAATTGAGGAGGGACTATGTGAGTTATAAATTGATAAATAATAAATTGATATTATATAATACGATTGTATAATTCTTATTTACTTATTTAGTTTCACGCTGAATCCCTATGGGTGTAGTGGCGCCAAACTCTACGTAACTACATAGCTCTTTTGCTAGGTCCACTCTCATCAACTTTTTCACGCAAGCCTGGGAATCATCATGCTTGTTACGTGACCTTCCTTTAGTCATCAGACTATTATTAGAGAATTTTTAAATGCTCTTTAAAATGCTTTTTGCTGGTTTCTCTTAGAGAAAACTGAAACAAACCATTTTAAGTTTCGAGTTTGGACTGAGAGGTTTACCTAAAACTGATTTAGTGAAAGGCCGAAAAACGACATCCGTTTGTGACTTTGACTAAGATGTCAAATCCGAGAATTGACTAGTCAAACATACGTAAACAGGGGGTTAGAGGTTTTACTATAACATATACATGATTTTCTGTTTGCTTTTTCAGACAATCCAATCAGATACGTCACAAATGTCAGCCATGAAACATTCCAGAAACAAACGTAATAATGTCGCGTTCAGAGAACCGCCGCGAAGACGACGGGACAGAGATAGAGATGGAGGTCAGTAACCATTTAGTATACAGTATAATACGGTCAACGAATCGTGGCCGCCAAAAATCAAACCTGTACAGCCATCAACAGCTAACATCGGGCGAGCGTTCGAGGACGTACCATGCCCAATATTATACCATGGATAAAAACTTAGTATTAAACACTTCGTCTTTTGCTCTCCACCTGTATTACACAAATTACCTGTTGACTGGTGGAACTCCAATGCCGAACTCTGTGTACCCGAGTAAAAGTTAAGTATTCTTCATGTTTGTAAATGAAATAAATAAAATGATATCAGCTTCACGCTATATACCACACACAGCAGGGTACACAGGGGGAACTTAGTGTTAAGACATTCCGTTCCCCACTTTCTGCCGAATTCTGGAGGTATTCTGTGTTGAGTGGCAGAACTCAACGCCGCGCTTTGTCTCGACACCAGAGCGAAGAAATGTAAATATAAATTTAAGTAAATATTTCATCTCTTCGATTGGCCTCATCCATGTTTGTGATTAACTATTTATTATTGTATATATTACTTATTATATTATATAAATACTTTATTTTACATATTTTATATTTCAGGTGCGACCACTGACTGCCAGGACTCTTCAGACGCTACTACAGCTGATGAGAAACCGAAGGAAACAATTAATGGAAATGGTATAATTTTTTTATATAGGAATTGCACTTAATAACTCTCTATTACTAGTGCATGTGCACGCTGTGCACTTAATAACTCACCAGTTCGTGCATTAAGTCCGCAAATCAATCTATCAATCTATATTGAGAGATTGATATTTTGATTTTTTTTTTGAGACCAGTCGTGGCGCAGGGGCAAAAAGTGTGACTGTAAAATCGACTGGTTGTCGGTTTGATCGCCACTCGAGGAGATGAAATATTTATTTAAATTTGAATTTCCATTTCTTCGCTCGTCTCGAGCCCAAAGCGCGCTATTGAGATCTGCCACTCAACACGCAATGTTTCCTGAATTCGGTACAAAGTGGGGAATGGAGTGTCTTAACACTAGGTTCCCTCTGCCTATCGTGCCGTGTGCTGATATATTTTTATTTAATTCTGATATGAATGAATTTTATAATTTTAATTGCATTTTATCATCTGATTTGCTTGAAAATTTCTATTCATGTTTAGACAACAATATGATATTTTTAACCTATTTAGTAAAGCAGTTTATTAATTTAATATATAATTGGCATTTTTTTATGTATGTATGTTTATGATTACTCAGCCAAATATGAATTTTTATTATCTTTCTTCTTCTATTTATAACATTTATTTAATGACCTCAACAGGAACATTGATATAATGGGCTTTAAACCAGTTTTTTTTGTTTATAAATAAAAATAATAAATAAGTTCTTTTAATTTTACTTACAGGTCATGGTCGAAGAAGATGTTTCACTAGGTTAAAATCGGCGTCGACATCTCGTCTTAATTATTCACCTAAGTATGTAAATATATATTTTAGTTAGTTTATTATCTTATTAAGGTCATTGTGGCGCAAAGGGACGTGTCTGATGTTAACGCGAAAACCGTATAATTGAACCCCATGAGGGGAATATATTAGTTAACAACAATAGGATAAAACGCAGTGTGTTAAGTAAAAAACGCCGCACTGCAACTTGTACTTGAAGCGAGAAAGTGATAATAATTCCGGAAAAGTACAACCGCTGCGCCACGACGGCCTCAACAACTTCGTAACGTTTTATTTTTTATTTCGATTTTTTTGAACCTATTACATATATGTTTATTTATAATTATTAAAAAAAAAACTATAAAAATATTGAATTCATACAGCTTCATAACATATCGAATTCAAAATTCGAATATAAAACTGTGCATTTTTTTAAAAAGTTTTATGAGTTTTTTTTACCTCTTTGTTATATTCCAGACGCGGAGAAGGCTGGTCCAGTCCCTTGGAGTCTCTGAGGCAGCAATTAAGAAAATTAGATGATTTAGAAGACCAGTTTCCTGATTTGGCATGTCAGCCGGCATATAGCTTGCGATATCCTTTTGCTGAATTAGGTACATAATTGTAATGTTTTATTTTCATATTACTAATAATAATCATAGCGTGTCTTAACACTAGGTTTCCTCTGCCTATCCTTGTCTGTGTTCGTTGTGAAGCGATATAAATAATAATCATTGCGGTGTTGAGTTCCGCTAAACACTTTCGAGATTTCGGCGGAATGTGGGGAGCACAAGTGTCTTAATCGGAACAGAGTATCTTAACAATAAGTTCGCTCGGTCTACCCAGCTATGTACATCACATATAAGCTAAAAATAATAATCATCATTTTATCTACCTGTATCTATCTGTTTTGTTTTTATTTCCTGTATCTGGTTGGTCCAAAAGTCAAAATGGACGGAAAATATATTTTGAACTGAATTTAAAATGGGGAACAAATTGTCTTAACACTAGGTTCCCTCTGTGTACCCTGCTGCCAATCAATTGTTTCATTGTATAATTTTACATGTAATGATAATAAATTAATATAGAAAATTATAGCCATCTGTCAATTAATCAATCAATCCACAAATCAATCTATGTTGACAGATTGATTGCAATGTAAATAAATCTAGTATTTTTACTTAATTTTTTGCATTTGCGTGATAATGCCTGAAACTGTTTTTTAAATTTTTTAGGTCCAGTCACAGTAGATACGCCAGAATTAGAATTTGTTAGGCACAGAGCGTTAGTGGAGAGAGAAGGTATGAAGAGAGCTCGAGCTGTACTGAAAACGAGGAAAGCAGCTTTAAGGGAATCTAGGGCTTCGGTCTCACCTCATAGGGCTCCATCTGTAAGCTATAATGTTTAGATGGTTTTTATTATTTTTTTATTTAGGTATTTATCCTAGTTAATAATACAAACGTTAAAGCTTGTAAAGATGGATTTTTGTTCCAATTTCCCGCAGAACCTAATAAACGGATTTTGATGAAACTTTACAGTAATATTGTTTATACATCTGATTAACTATAAAATTATACATTTTTATAGTTAATTTGATGAATAAATTTAAACTACTTTAATATTAATTTAAGCGGTTGAAGCCGCGCATGAGTTGGTAGTGAGAAATAATGTAACTTACAGTACATTCGACGAGTCGTCGCCGCTCAAAAGGTTAGGCGTTTTGTACGTTTGCTTTGGTCTCTCGGGAAAATAATAATCGAAAGTAAGAGAAAGAATATTGAAATCAAATTTGCATCTAACTTTAAATCTACATCTAACTTTAAGGCGCCACGGCTCGTCGATTGTACTGGAAAATGTATGTATGAATAATCATTACGAATTAGGTTTTTTTTATTAGAGAGTGAAGTACGTAGTGTATGTATTTATGTGTATTTATAAAACATATATTTATTATTATGAAAAGATACTAAAGTATAGTTAAGTATTTGTTTTTATAAACTAATATAGTTGTAGTAAATAAAAAATAAATTCATCATAAAATTAAATAGTATACAATAAATAAAATTTTTTTTATACAATATATTATATTATAGACGTATATAAACATATAGGAGGAACGTGAAGCAACGGAACTAGAAGTGGCGTTACACCGCGCCCGAGCACTCCTCGGGGAGAAGGAGATAAGACTGCGGCATATAGAACGAGCGCTACGACGCCTTGCAGATGCTCAGCCCAATATACAGGCATGATATGCTCAATGCTCTATGCTCAGTGCTTAGCATTTTGTTTTTTTTTGAGTCATTTTCAACTTAGGAATTTTTATTTTCTGCGTTGTGCCCGAGCAAATCTAGGGGAGAAGGAGATACGGCTGTGACATATAGAACGAGCTTTACTACGCCTTGTAGATGCTCAGCCAAATATACAGGTTGCTCCTTGTTTAGCAACTTTTAGCATTTTTTTTATGGAAAAGGACAAGGCACACAAGCTTTCGGGTCACCGTTTTCAATTTGACCTTTTTTATTTAAGTTTTTTTTATTAAGTTACTTTATTTTTATTCATTTTTCTTTTTGGAAATTATTATTCTTAAAAAATGGGAATGTATTCTTTACAGCAAATGTTTTTATGAAATTAAAAATATAAATGATTATTTGTAACGAGTATTGTAGTCGTCACCGTCGTATTATGAAAGTTTAGGAAACTGGAAGAGCCCCTCCAATAGTTAATTGCGATTTTCTCATACGAAACCCTTGTCCTAATTGGTTAGGCTGACTGAAGTGTCTCATTTTGGTGTCTTTTGAGGTGATCTGTCAGTGTCGCGACCGCCTCTTTGCCACAAGGTAATCTGTAGCAGATTCTCTGTGGGAGATATTGGTATCTTTTACTACTGGGTACTCTGTACTATTTACTCGTTGCAACTCCATTTCTAGTGAGCATTGCTTGTTGTTTGTTGTTTTTACATATAACATGTTGTTAAATGTTCTTATCTATTTACACAATTACTTTGTTTTATTATATATCCTTTTTTTTTGTAGAATATGTATTATATTTTTATATATTTATTTATATAATTAATGATCCTTTTTAAATAGAATTGTTTATTTTTTTTTAATTATTAAATACATTATTCTATACAATGTTTTTAATAGTGCTTGCTAATATATACATTGTATTATTTTTGTCAGCTTGTTATTATTGAAAAGTTAAGTGGTTCAAAGCGTGTCAATTTAACACAAACCTCTTTTTACTACTTTTTTCAATTATGATATAGAAATTCGAGATCCTTTGACATTTCGAGATCCTTTGACATTTTCTAGGATCCTGCGGTAAAAGAGCACACAAAAAAACCTATTCATAAAAGAATTAAACAATTCCAGCAAGAAGCTACTACTAGCGATCCTTCTTCCGCCACTGACAACGACAATGATCACAACAATCAAGACGGTGGCGAGATAGCGGGCGGCGCTGTGTTACGCTCACTGCGCGCGCTGCACGCGGACGTGCGCGACATATGGCGGGCCTTAGACGCGCGGCGGCCGACGTATAGAGCGAGGGGTAATACTGGTGGGTTTTGTTCTGTATGTCTGTCCGTTTATTTCCTTCTATTCACATATATGACCATAAAGCAGGATAGAAAAAACGAACCTAGTGTTAGGACACTCCGATATTGTGTGTTGAGTAAAATATTTCTTGTATTTCCAGCTTCACCTGAAACGAGTTCCTGTAACATGCCGACAACTTCACAAACTAGGATGACACTATCAGCTGTAAGTATAATGAATGAATCAGCTTCACGCTGTATGAAGAAATGGAAATATACAATTTAATATTAAGTATAATGATATAAAGTAAATAATTTACCATCGTGACTTGGATTCCCACCTGGGGGAAAGATTAATTTTCATTTCCCTGCTTTGATAACAAGGTCTGAGTTCTGCCATTCAACACGCAATGACTCCAAAATTCCAGAAAGTGGGGAACAGAGTGTCCTAACACTGCTTTCTTTTTTAATTTCCAGCCTGATCCAATTTTGCAAGACAATTCAGATGGGGTCGCAGAAAGAGCTAAAGGTCTACGCGCTTGGTTGCAAACAGCACCGTAATTATTAATAACATTTCAATAATAACTAAAATAACATTCCATTAATTAAAATAACAATAACCATAATAACATTAATTATAAATAACAATAACTATCTAACTTAATAATCAATTGTTATTCAAACTTACTCTATAATTAATAATGTTATTAGACAAATGACTGAAAAATTAAATATTATTATTAAAATTGTCTAGTCAACTTAAATTTCATTTGATTTTTGTTCTATTCATAAATTATTAGTATTTAAATATTGGTCGTACAAATATAATTTTTATATATAAATAGCTTTTTAAGGATTATTTTGCCAAAGTCAATGCTTATTAAAATGTTAATAGGAAATAAAAAAGTTTTTCTTTTTTAATCAGTCCATGTTATATTTGAAACAATTAATAAAGATATACTTATAAAATAGAATTAGTTTTTATTAGTTCAATAATATTGATAAATTGTAAAATGGCGGTCTATTTATTACTTCATCTTATCAGCATTTTAAATAAGCAGGAACAAATATTTACCAAAGAAAAATTTCGCTTAAGAAAATAGCTCAACTATTAACGCTAGTATATTATTTATAATATGAAATATAAATATGGAAACATTAAGTCCTTACAAATGGAATAAATAAAAATAGTTTTTATTGCATAATTTATTATTAAGTAATTAATTATTAATAATTATTTAAGCGATATTTTTGAACAGAAAAAATTAATTCTACTTGGCGCTTAGTAGTAAATATATTTTATGCAAACCAAAATATTATTGATACATTAAGGAAAGGAGAAAATATTTAAAAACATATATAATAAAAATAAATAACGTAGAGGGAATCGAACCCGCGTCTCTTGGAATGACGTCTATAAAATGCACGACTTAATTGCCAATAAATATATTATATCTTTAAATTCTTTTTGAATTTTCCTTTTCTTAGATGCAAATAGTATATATTTACATTTATCTATTGAATAATAATTATTATAATTATAAAAATCTATATGTTATAGCTAATTTTGCGTCCGCTCAATCTGTTATATTACCCTCTGATAAGTTTCTGATAATTAACTTGACACTATATTTTAAATAAATATATATATAAATATAAATACTTTTTTTAGTAAAGGTATAAAAATGTTGATGGGTAGTTATTTGAACAATTTCTAAAAAATTGCATTTTCTTGTCCAAGTGTGGATTAAATGACACTTTGAAAATGTTAAATTCTGATAAGCTTCTGATAAATTAACACACATTTGTCGGACAGATACGAAATAGTTTTGTATTATTGTAATAATCCACGTATGTCAATTCTAAGAACAATTGAATTTTTCCATTAAAATGCCTCAAAATATGATTCCTGTTTGAAATAATTTTATTAAGTTTAATAATAAATTCAATTTGATTAGTACAAATTATTTGTATCTTTCAATCTATAATAGACATTAATATAATTTTAATTTAGATTATTAATAAAAGAAATCTATTATTTAATATATTTATTGTTATTATTATTATAACAATCTATCTAACTTCAAGGAATTATTTCTTTAATGGAATACAAACTAGTTTTACCATATATTTAAATGAATTTAAAAAATAATAATATGTACGTAATATATTTTTGCACTTGTAACAATTTATAACTTCTAAAATGAAATAAAAACAGGGTCGATTTTACATATTTTTATATTTTATCAATATTCTTTTATATTTCTGTTTATGTATGTATTTTTCACCACGATATAATAAAAAGTATATATGAACTTTGAAAAAAGTTTCACCCAGTCCAGTCATCGTCAATCTTGCTTAGGATAGAATGCATTTTTTTAAGAAATAAAAAAAATCACGTAGTGCGATTCGAACACGCACCTTTTCGATGCGTTCGTAATTTTTTTTAAGATTACTAAAAAATATTTGTAATTAATACATTTTCAATAGATTGTTACAAGTGCCATCATGGATTTTAATATTAAATAAAATAAACTAAATCAACTTCACGATGTGTCCTGCACACACAGGGTAGGCAGAGGGAACCTAGTGTAAAGATACTCCGTTCCCCACTTTCCGTCGAATTTCTTCTTTTAACAATTATTTCCATATATAATTAAATATTAATACGTAATAATAAACAATGTTAAAAAGTAAACTGTTGATTTATAATTAGGACTGCGGGAGATAACAAATGTCTCTCATTTAATGCAATAATGACTTATTTGTACTTTTTTTTTGGAATATTTCTTGCAGGTGACTCAGCTTGTAAAAAGTTGATATTATATTTAACTTGTTTTCCAATTAAATATGCAATTCCGTCATTATTGCACCAAACTAGAGATATATTTTTGTTAAAAAAAATATTTATTATTATATATATTTTTTTTATTATGAGAACGATTTAATGAAAACAAAAATTAAGAGTATAAAATTACAGTATTTTTAAAGCAAATCTTATTAGAATCTAAATCACCAATATGTGTTACTTAATTAAATATTATTAATTTTTAATAATTTTAATTTTGTCATTATTACATCATTGTTATCTATTAATCAATTGTTATTGCAAAAGTCATTGAAATCGTATTGGCTTTTTTTTGATTTAGATGCAAAAAAAGACATTTTTATATTTAAGGAATTTTTTAGTCCCTTACAAACGATCTCTTTCAACATTGAAAAATATGTATTTAGAACATAATATTACTAGTACTATTAATATTTTATAAAAAAAAGTTTGAAATTCCTGCAGTCAAATAGTTCTCATAATATTCATAATTATTAGAATAAAATAGTAATTTATGAATTTTGACGCACAATTTCTTCGTCATATGTAATTATATTTATATAAAAAATACTTTAAATAAGATTGTTCGTACATTAGTAATTATAGTTAATTAATGTTTTTTTTTTTTAATTGTAAATGACATTTCTAGTCCCTTTTAGATGTTTGAATCTTAAATCAACTAGACTGAAGTATTGTGTGAGGCTGTTTCGTATGACAATTTACTTTATCTTTAAATTTACTAAGTTAGTAGCGACCCGTTTGCGGCTTCGCCCGCGTTAACTACACGAATATTTTTTTATTAATCTGAATTCTTTTCACATTCTAATAACATTATTATTTTAAAGACAAAATCTACACCATATATTGAAAATTAAGATTCAATCCAATAAAACAATACATAATTATACAAAAAGCTCACGATTATTGAGCTATATTGAACAAAAAATCACAAGCACAGACTCAACAGTCCTTTTGTATTTAATCATTTTCTTCAAGAATCCGATGTTTTCAAAATCTCAAATATCTGCCAAAAAACTGTAAATCGGTTTACACACATGGGGGTGAATGGATACGTACTGAGGTCCTCTATAGACACCCTGTATATTTCCTTACCTAAGGTAAAATTAGTTATTTATTTTTCAATATTTGTTACAAGATGTATAAATGAAATGTTTTTTTTAACATGTCTATAAGTATTTTTTGACTATGTCCATTAAATTCTTATTATTTAATTATGTTCATTCTAATTACTTTAATTTTTACTACTATTTACTCAAGTTTTACCATGAGCAGGGTTTAATTTTACATAAACTGTTCACAAAAATGAATAAATTAAAAAAAAATAAACTCTGAATATGCAATTGCATTTGTTGATTTAAATATAAATTAAATTCGGTGCCTTAGAATAAAACTGCATGTATATTTCTTAAAATTATTTATTTTAACTTAAATATATTTACAATAAATTAATTTCTATTACAAATTTTAATTAAAAGTTAAAGTAAATTGTTAATACAAAGGCTAGATGGAGATGCTGTGATAATAAATCTAGATTCATTCATTCATTGTGTGTTTGTCCTTGTACTTTATATTAATATATATCATATAAACCTTTGTGTATATTTAAATGTATTAGACCATATTGGAAAACAAATGTTTTATTATAATTTAATGAAGCATGAATGAATGATGTTTTGAGAACATTGTGAACATGCAATGTATGTTAATTTTTTTTTTATTTTCTTTATTTTGTTTTTTTTATGAATTATTTTTAGTTTTCAATAAAATGTTGAAAGTTATACCATTGTGACCGAATCCGTCATTTGTTCAGGTCTTTATAATGTAATAGGCTTTGAATTAAGAAACGTTAATTCATTCATTCGTTCGTTCATATTTGTCCTTATATTTTATAATTGTAAAAGTATACGTAAATGTTTGTGCATATTTAAATGTATTGGACCATTCCTGTAGAAAGAATTCTATTGAATTTATTATTTTTAAATGTAATATATATATTTTTTAAATATACATATATGGTACTTATGTTAATTTGCATAAATTTTATATTATTGTTTTCAATTTGTACTTATAAAAAAAAGTTAAAAAATCCTTTGGTTTATTCGCTTCTATATATTACTAATAGCTAGGTTATTTTGTAGTGAATTTTGTCCTTTCTAGTTAAATATATCCATGTTTACATCGATCTATGACCTAGTCAAACATTTATTCACTTAAGTTAATTTTAAAGTTCGCAATCAGATATATAAATTAGCATTTAATTGTTATTAAAGTTGTGGACAACATTTTTTATCAGCTTTCGCTGTATATGGTAGGGCAGGGAACGCATTATTACTACACTCTTTCCCCAATTTTCGAGACATCGCGTGTTGAATGGCGGAACTTAACGCCACGCTTTATCTTCTTACCGGAGCGAGAAAATGTAAATGGTTAATTCATTAGTCGCGTTTATAGTCGGACGTTGTGCCACGACGGCCATGTTACAAAGTTATATGCAATGTAATGTAACAAATTTAATGATAGTTAAACGCTAGGTAAGCTTTCTGAGTGCGAATTAAAGTCCATTATACCTAATGTTTCTTTTTATAGTATTGTCTATATGAAATATAAACAGTGGTTACCCATATATTGTATGGTCGGCTATTGAAGTAACGCGTAAATAGATATATATATCTTAATACAAACATTAAAAATGTATTATTTATTTACATTACAACATAATTTATATTTCAAATTATGAATGAATTGTATATTCAAACAGCGACAGAAAAATATTTTTTAATTAAATCTTTAAAAATGTGGCTAGTAATGTTTCTTAAAATCGCACAATTGTTCTTTCTTTTATAAAAAAATATTGTCTATATATAATATATGCCTATGATATACAAATATAACTTCATCGGCTTTTAGTAAATGCGTTTTTTTTTGTGTTTTAGTTATATACATTTTTATATCGTTCGAAACTTTATTTTATATCATAATAATTTAATTTAATAGGCTGTAAGCATGTGTACACTCTAAGCCGACGTCGTTCATATTAAACTTTTATTCGAATTATTCTATTTTAAATATATATAAATATATATGTTACATAATGAAAAATAATTAATAAACTATGTAAATTCCTATCCAAATGCCAAATACAATATAAGTATAGCCTCCACACTGATGTGGCTTAGGAAATTGGTTATTATTATATTATATAAAACATTTTTTTTCTTAATTTATTATATTTTTTTTTTTTCAAAATAAATTTTGTGGTATTTTACGAGAAAAAGAAAACTTAATGATGTTTCACTCTGCTAAGTATCACAAATTAAAAATATTTCATAATTAATGACGGAATTTAATGCTGCGCTTTGTTTAGTTAGCCATAACCATTGTAATACAGCGTTGTCTTGGTTTATTTTTATATTTATTATTATTAATTAAAATTTAATTTAAGCCAATTTTCTATTCGCACATTTCATTTAGTATAGAAATAGATAGAATTTTTAGAACTCGACAGTGTCCATTGTGTAGCATTTCTACTTGAATACAATATAAACTATCTAGATGAGTATGTGTGTAAAATTTTACTTTTTGTCGTTTTTTTTATCTGTGAAAAAAGTACTGCAAGATTAAATAACATTAATAAATACTTAACTAGAAAACGTATATAAATTTGAACGAAGCGGGACTCGAACTCGCGCCTCCTGGAAACCGGTCGTTCGGTCGGTTTTCTAATTAAGTATTTATCTTTCCTAAGTGTGGATTAACACTTAAAAATGTTTAAAAAGATTAATAAATAATAATACTGTATAATTAAAAACTTTGTGTGGAGGCTTGAACTTCAATTCTTATTTACTAAAGGTGGGATTACACTGACTTACATAATCTAAAAAAAATAACAATATTAAGAAATAATCAATTAAAAAAATACATTATAATATTTTTTTTATTTGTCTCCCACAGTGTAGTACCACCTTAATATTTGTAAGTCAACAACGATTCTACTGAAATAAAAACAATATATCTAAATTATTTTGTTTAATTAAGTCATTCTTTTCTCTTATTTATTATCTTATATAGAAAATATTATAAAGGGGTAATATTGATACGAGTAATGCTAGGTTTGTACCTGAAATGAAAGAAATTACGTTGCTTAGTTAAAAATATTGTTTGTATTTTGTGTTTATTTTTATTGAATGGTAGGCACTTTCTTTTGTTACCAGAACGAGAAAAGAAATTAGATTTTATTATTAATATTAGTGTATTGTGTTAGTGGGTTCGATATAAATGTATTGGCTTTCCCATAGTTAGAGGGATGGTACATTTTAAAGCTATTAATATAATTCATAGCCGTCTCTTTTTAAATTTAGTCAGTTATTTTTTTATTTATTCACGGCTTATCATTACTTACCAAGTTTAAAAGCAGAATTGTATTCAGCAGGTTCCCCTCTAATAAATTCCTTATTAGATATAACTTCAGGCGTACATTTCACTATGGCGTCGTTTTTTCTAACATAAGACAGGTACGACCAAGCGTACCACAATTTCGATGTTGCGTTCCAGCGTCGATCAGTCAAATCCGCTTGTAACTGAAATATTAATATTAGTTTAAATACAAAAAAAAGTTGTATAGCTTCTCACTCTTCTCTCATAGTAAGGTTTTGGGGTAGGTAGATGGAGGGAACCCAGGAAACCTGGGAGTGTGGAGTCTCTCAGACTCCGTTTTCATTAAGACAATTCTGCTCCCAAATTTTCTCCGCGCTTTGTCTTGTTATTTATTTATTTATTTATATATTCTTTATTGTACACCACAAATTGAAAGTAAGCACAACTTACATCTAGTCATACAAATACGATGAAATGAAGCACAAAAGGCGGTCTTATCGCTAGCGAGCTATCGCAGAGCGAGGAAATTAAATTATAATATATTTCATTCTCGAGTCGGAATCGAACACTCAAACTTTGTCGCGTCGCAGTCGAATATACGTATAAAATAAATGGTTTTTTATTTATTTAAAGAATATTATTTTAAATATATAATAGCTAAATATTTTTTTCAAATAATAATAAAATTATAAAGTTAAAATGTTTTAAAATTAAAAAATTATGTTAATAATGTTCTGTTTGATGTTGGTCGTATTTACATGTTTTCAAAATAATAAAACTATGTGAACCGGTTAAATAAAATAAAATAAAATAAATTTATCGTGCAAATAGATTGTGATCATGCCGTGCCATGCCGTGTGATCCCGGCCTAGAATAGGATCATCCTGGTACTGGGGGTGTCGTAA
>DWAO01001740.1:0-17869 GCA_018230605.1 Heliconius congener
CCCACAACCAGTCGGTTTACAGTCACACTTTGTGCCGCTGCGCCACGACCGGCCTAAAAATAAAATGATATATACAAATGTAATATACCGGGTGTATGCGTCAGCGCTCTTTTTCCGGGAGCGGCATATAGGGTAATATATTAAATAAAATATTTTTAAAAAAATCACCATTGCGATCTGTCATCCTCAAAAATATACCTGAACGAGAAAGGAATTTCTGCCGTTCTATTTTACGCAATTACTTATTTTCTATAATAAACCTAAATAACGTTCAACTTACCCGTTACTCCAACTTCGTGAATGAGGCGTGTGCGATATTGTTATGTTGATAGATTTGTGTCTATGTACTTGTACTTGTATTCTTAAAAAATGGCGTTTTATTTGATAACGATAATTTAATGTATTATTTTGTTTGCAAAAATCACTTTTTAAATATTCTCCTTTGTGTGGTCTCTATTCAACGTGACATTGGCAAAGTGATTAATGCCGAATTGGCACGGTCTGGCAAAACAATAACTTCAGATAATCCCCATATTATGAAAAAGCACGTCTACGGCATGAAGATGAACCATATCTATCATAATCAGACGCGCTTGAGGTTTTTAAAATGGTTTATTTTTCGTACATTCTAACAATGGCTGCGACATTATGTCACATACAAATCGTCAGATTATTATATAAAAGCTTTTTCCAGGTTCACTTTACATCCACTTAGAAAGTCTGACGCGCCCAATATATATATTTTTAATTTTTAATCCTTACGGAAACAATCAGAAATAATTAAACAATCAGAAAATATACTTACATTTTTAAGAACATGGATATATGACGCGCTAGAGTATGTCCATAGAACAGTATTTTTTAATCTTTTTGAAAATCTATAATCGCTCCTCCCACCGATCAAAAGGTATATATTATAAGAGTTTTTTAGAGTCCTGTAACTTTTGGAAAAAACAGTCCTTATAAAATTACATTCTTATAAGGGACATTAAGACAGACAGACAGACAAACAGACGGCTGTTTGTCTGTCTGTCAGTCAAGAGCCTATATCTCAGGAACGCTTGTAGATATCGAGTTGAAATTCAAACCATATACCTAGAACTACAGCCTCATGATTTCTAGAAAAAAACTACATTTATTTAAAAAAGATATGGCCGTTTAAATAGTAAAAAACGTATATTTCGATTTAGTAAAAAACGTATATTTCGATTCGAACTATAAAGGGAATCAAAATGAATAGGGTCCTTCCAATTAACCTGAAATTAAAAAAAATGCCAGTTAGCATCTTCAGATAGGACTACTTAAGGAAAAAATTTGAGAACTATACATTTATGGCTAAATCCTAAATTGCAAAATTTGGTATTGAAAGTAAATAAGGTAAACTTAGTATTAAAGTGAGGTATAGATGAAAAGGCTCTGGCTAAGCTAACCTTGAATATCAGAAAAAGCTCGGGACCTCCAATTTCTCTACGGAACCCTCGATGGGCGAGACTGACTCGTACTTGTTCTTTTTATCATCTAAGCTTCGCAACCCAATATGACGCTCGAGTAAATTCCGATTTAACATCATGGGCTTTCGTACTATAAGATATCGTTTCGCCCACAGACTTTTCTTTATCAGAGCACTATAATACACGTTTTATAAGCTGACAAAATAGTAGTAATTTCTTGTTGACAGGAATAAACTTATTTTGAGCGGCGTAGAGTTCCGCAAATCAACACGTAACATCTCTAAAATTTAGCAAAATTGGGGGAACGGAAACCTGCTATATGCAAGATATACCTAGCGTGAAGCATAAAAAAGACATTAAAAACTCTGCAGGCCTTCTTATTTATATTTAAAATAATACCAGAGCTAGGGCTCTTGTTTCAATACTGACATTTACATAACGATTGTCATCTTCTAACTAATTACTTTATCTTTCATAATCTTTTGATTACTTAAGGTTATTTTTATTGCTTAAAATCGACATTAGCTATTATATTGGCTAAATAAATGTTATTGTAAAGTCACAGTACTTTACAATAATATTTATTTAGCCAAATTATTTAGAAAATTGGGTGAATTTCAGTCAAACAGCACGTCTGACTGAAATTCGCCCAATTTTTGGGACTTTACGTGTTGAGTGGCTGAAGTCAACGCCACTCTTTGTCTTTTTACCAGAGCTAAGAAAATGAGAATAATTAATCCCCCCCAGTGGGAATCGAACTCACAACCGTCGCGTTTACAGTCACACGGTTGTGCTTGTACTAGGTACCAATGCAACACGATGGCCTCTATTTTTTTTATAATCATTAAAATTACTTTTTATAGCTTCTCGTTGAATCCAGCACATAAATGGGTAGGCAGGGGGAACCTAGCCGGACGCATTGCGCGTTAAGTGGCGAAACTCAAACTCTCTGCCTCGTTTCATTTCCCCGAGTGGGAATCGAAACTTACAAACGTCGCTTTGACAGTCGCACGCTTGTACTCGCCCCGCTCTACAACTGCTTCTAAAATTAATAAGCGGAAATAGAACCTGTTACTCTAGTCCTACTATGCCCTATACCTTCTTAGTCTAATACATCGACCTACATAACTGCAACGTGATCTCAACAGATCTAATTTCTTGCGGTTTCTAGTTTCCTTTGGTTAAGTCAAAAGCGTTAGATAAGATTATTCGCTGTATAGGAATGTTTTTATAAATACAATAAGTTAACAAACATACAGACATGCTTTTTTACACCAAGTGCTAAAACTAAGTATGTGGTCAGAGGTGTTAATTATATGAGCCTAAATTTGAGATGTTTTATGTTTAAGTCCTGGGTCCATCATCAGACCAGCTCGATGATACCATATTGTTGTATAGTCACCGAAGTTAAATTGTTACCTAAGACGTACGTATGTATGATATAATTATCAAAAGTAGGTCAATTTCAGTTTGTAATATTTATTTCAAAAATAAAAATAACAATAGGCTAGTCGTGGCACAGGGGCCCACGCGCGACTGTAAACGTGAGTTTGTGGGTTGAGTTTCCATTCGAGGAAATAAAAATTTAAAATTTCCGTTCCTCGCTCTGGTAACGAGCCAAGGCGCGGCGTTGAGTTCCAACACTCAACGCTTCCAGATTTCGGCGAAAAGTTAGGAACGAAAGTGTCTTTTGAAATCGAAGTGTCTTAACACTCAGTTCCTTTTGCCTACCAGTCTGCTATGTGCGGGATAGAAGGGCATAGGCAGGAAGAACCTAGTGTGTGTTGAGTGTACCAGCAAAAAAAATATTCTTCGAGTAATTCATAATAAAATTGCAACATTAATACCATTAAATAATTACATTTAATTTTTCAATTAATAATATGTACTTAAATTGCTCTAATGCATATAATTAATTATTATACGTGAATCCATTATAATATAAATTATATGTATTCTTTTAAGCAAATGGCAATTTAAAAATTACTCATACATATTTATGTCTGAATGTGACGGTCGTGGGTTCGATAACTTACCGCCACGTACACTTTAATAATGTGATTACTTCTCTGTTTTTATAATCTTCATAAAATAGAATAGGTAGAATAAAGACCAGATTTTGTTTTAGAGGTAATTTCTACAAAAATACGAATATTATAAAGCTGAAAAAATTGTTTGGTTAAATGCGTTAATCTTAGGAACTAGTGATAAAAATAAAAAAATAAAGTGTTTGACACTCCATTTATCGGGAAAGGCTAAAAAACATATTCGCTATCGGCGCACCATTATCATATTTTTTAATCGGTTTTATTTATTGTAGTTGTAGCCAGAACTAACTAGGAAACTTAGAATCTGTCATGTCATCATGTGCCATACACAACTTTTATTTATTTCTATTTAATCGCTAAAATAAATTGAAATAAGTTTCAAATCAAACAACAAAAATTGAAATAGACATCACAAAATCCTTCCTCAACCTGTATATACATTATAATACAAAAATGTTGTGTTCACATAAAAGGTGCATGCCCAACCAAAACTGCTTCACTCATATGGCTTGGCTTACAAGCAACAAATGAGGAAATCGTGACGCAAACTGCACACGCAGCAGATCGAATGAAATTACACGACGCGATCTAAATACCATCGTAATGTATAAAAAATATTGCTTGATTTATATTTTTTTATTGAAGATTACTCTTTTTGTAGGGAAAGGCAAAAAAATATAGTGAGTGATCATTCTTTTTTAGGGTTTCGTAAGGTCGTCCCTTAAAATGTAAAAGACGGAACCTTTATAGGATCACTGTGTCATCTGTTAAGACCATATATCTCTAGGTGTTAACCTCCACGCGATCTCGAAAGCGCGGCTTAAAAGCTTGATTTTTTACTGTGTTTCAAGAGATCGCAAACCTGATTGTTTGATATAAATTTCAGCTTGATATTTCCACACGTTCCTGAGAAAAAAGGTCTTGACAGACGGACGGACGGTTTTTTGTTTAATAAGGCGGTTGTGGCGCAGCGGTATAGCGGCACCTGTTCGTTGATTCGGTTCCCACTCGGAGAAATTAACTATTTACATTCTCGTTCTGGTAATAAGACAAAACGCGACGTTGAGTTCTGCTACTCAACACAGCACAACCGTCTCGATTACAGACCTGAATAATAATCCTTAGTATATAATAAGTTTTGTCCACAAATAAATTCATAAGACCTAAGAATCTTAAAACCCTAGTTCATTATGTAGGTGATACCATAAAAACCACCATTCGTAACCTCGAAGTCACTGAACTAAAGACAATGGTGTGCGTGGGAAATGTGATAATTTGATGTTCCTTGTTTCTTAGCTGTTAGCGTATGTTATGTAGTAAATAGTATACTGTTATTTCTTCTTTATTATGTACTATATTTTTGTATTTTTACCCGATTGTACGACGCGAGAGGACGGTATTGTTTTACTTTATGTATGTATGTATGTATGTATGTATGTATGTATGTATGTAGCGTTGTAAATATCAACTATTTTTAACCAATTAAATCTATTTAAGAAACCATGTAAAATTAAAATGGGTCCCAGCTGTTAGTCTTTTAACCTTTTATTTTGCAGAAAGAAAATTATTTTGTTTATATTTGTATAAATATTATTTTAACCATCAGTAGAAATTTTTTCACTTCCCTTAACATATATATCCCACTTTCCGCCGAATTTTCTAAACATTGCATGTTAAGCGACGAAACTAGCTAGTTATAGCCAATATTAGTAAATAATAATTAGTTTCCCCTTGTGGGAATCAACTCACAATCATCGCGTTAGCAGTCACACGCTTGTTTCTTTTCCAAAAAGTGTCTAAAAAGAAACTTACAACTTGAAAGCTTCTATTTAACATGAAGTTCATATCATAAGATTATTTTGTTCTGCACGTGGTGCGGTGGGACCGCGATGGCTGTGGGTTCGATTTCCCGAAGGGAGAATGATTATATTTAAATAATTTTCATTGTCCTGCTCTGGTAGTATAGTGCGGCGTTTAATTGCGGCACTCAACACACATTCTCCCAAAAGTTTGACGAAAAGCGAAGAACAAATTGCCATAACACTAGGTTCCTCCTCCATGCCCTGTTATATGCGGGATACAGAGTGAAGTTATTTTAAAAGCTTATGTAGGTATAACTAGAAGGGCACTATATCATAAGATTAGCTATTTCTACATTAATAAACGAGGGAGATGAGTTAAGATAGAAATATGTAGATATTTGGCACACATATTATGACCTTGATGACTAAACAAAACGTTATGCAAAGAAAGTTCCGCAAGTAAACACAAATATGCTTACAATTTAGGTATTTAGGTATCACCAAATGCGTACCTTCAATAATTTATTTCACACTATGAACCATTTAAAAATGTCATTTTATTCACAAACACTTTATTTTTTCACAAATAATTTTAAACTAAAATATTCTACACTTTTATTACATCTTACGAACTTCGAAGTTTAAAGCGTACTGTCAAAAACTTGCACCACCGGTATTCTTAATCGGTAAATACTATGGTTATCTCGCTCACACAGCGAATAAAATATATAGAATAGAAAGAGCTAGCTATATATGTTACGTTTAACTTGAAAGGATTGCAGATAGCGCCTTTTTGCGAAGGTAAAAGTAACGGGTGTTTTCTTAAGATGCGTGAGTGGAGAGAGAAGATACGATAATAATGTTGTTGAAAAGAGACATATAGAGTTAGGTCACGTTATAATGTCGTATGAATTTGTTGCACTAAGGTCATGGGAGCGAAAAATTAACTTTTACAATTTATATTTTATAAATATTTCGATTTAGTAAAAGAAAAAATATTACAATAATTAATAATATGAAGCCATCTTGGCGTGGTGGTACAGCGTCCGACTATAAGATCTCCACTCGTGGGAATGATTTCATATAAATTATTTTTATTTCCCTGCTCTTGTAGACAAAGCACAGCGTAGAGTTCCGTCATAAGCAAACAGTATCCCAAAAATTGGGCAGGAAGAAGGATGCGGAACTTGTGAACGTGATGGTTTAACACAAGGTCTCCGCTACTTACATAGCAGCTTTTTTTAGGAGGGTTCCATATTTCAGAAGGAAAAAACGAAATCCTTGTAGAAACACTTTGTTAATCGTCTGTCCGTTTGTCAAGACCATTTATTATATTTAGATTACTCTAAATATAATACTACTATACTATACTATACGTGTACTATATTTAGATTACTCTAAATATAATACACGTAAAAAATCAAGCGAAAAGTCAACGCAATCAAAAGATACGAACTTTTATGCATCGTTTTTGCTGCATTTTGTATAAAACTCGGCGTATAATCAAAATATAAAAGGTACTTCCTGTGAAATTACTGTTATGACATTTGAAATAAAGTGAGAACTTACAATACAAATTAAGGAACAAAATTGAAACGTGAAAAACGAGGCTGGGGCACAAGTTCCCTATGACTCAGTGGCGTAGTTAGGGTATTTGCTGCCTGATGCAGCTTAGAACTTGATGCTCTTTAAAATGGTCAAAATAATTTCAGATCTCATAACACACTAGAGTAGACGTACATTTTTATTGCTTCAAAACTATAATAACTATACATAATGATATATGACTACCCTGCTACATGTGGGATACAGTGTTAAGCCGAACAAAATCATTGAAAAAATAAACATTACTAACTTATAATTGTAGTTCATTTTATACAAAATGAGTGTTTAGGACCGCAAAGTTAAGCTTGTCGAATTTTATAAGTTTTACTTCCCAATTAACTAACATAACTTACATATCATGAAATAGATACGGAACCCTCAGTGGATTAGTCCGACTTGCACGTAACCGATTTTTTGTAATATTGTCCATAATTCGGAAAAAAAATATTGTAAATATTATTACCCACTTGTCCTTGCTACTTTTACGGCTAATTTAAAAATATTAGGAGTATTAATATATTCTTAGATCAATTTAACAATTTGGCACGTTAAATATAATGTGTTGGTAAGTGGTTTTTCAGAATGGGATCCATAACCATTCCGGTCCATGATTACGGTAAAGTACGTCTTTATAAAAATAATAGCCACCTTGCCTTCGTTGACCGTAGGCAAGTTCAAAATAAGAGAGTGCCTCAGGTTATTGTCTTTTGTGCGTAACACGTGATGAAGTTATCAGTTATCCCCTCTCATATTTCATAATAAGTGATCTGACAAACCTGATTGACGTAAAACTACAGTGTTTTGAACACGGTTCTGTTAATTAATTCTAATAATTGAGGTCAGACATTTAAAGTGAACTTTTTCTAACTGCTTGATTGTTGCTTTATGGCAGCACCCTTTCTGCAGCGTAAAGGAAGTGAGAAGAATCATTGTTATGGAAACTAAAATTTTAGTTGGTATTTTCAAGTCTATCTTACAAACTAATGCCTCTGTTTACTTCGCTAAGTGCGAAACATAATAAATCAATATAAAAAAAATTAAAAATGTAATCATTGCAGAACACTACTAAATCCTGCCATCTATTCACAAAGTCTTAAGTCTATGTTGAACTATCGGTGTGGTTTGTTAATTTTAAAGTCGTTTTTGTGTTCATCAATAGATGGCGCAACTTGTTTAGTAAATGTGCTAACAGGTGCTTGTAAAAAATATTACTATTAAAAATGGCATTATTAGAATTATTGAAATGGAATTATTGTGAGACCTATTCTTCGATCAAATAAGTCTTCCCAAGGAAGAGTCTGGACTGTTAATTTTAAGTAGCTCTTCGGTGTTGTTTTTTTTTTTGCTGCTGGAACTTAAATTACGCAGGCGAGAAAAATGCGTTTAAAACTTTTATTTATTTAAATTACAAACAACGTTTTAGGTTGAAAGCAAGTAGGAAACAAAAAAAAAATATTAATTACAATTTTCAAATTATGCTTTAAACTAGTTAATTCAGCAAATATTTTAGTTTCTTTCATCGAGGTGTCATCGAAATGCGTCTCTTTACTTTGTTATTTTTGTTTTTTTTCAGCTTTACGCTGTATCCCACATATAGCAGTTTAGGCATTGGGAGCCTAGTGTCAAGACATTCCGTTCCTCATTTTCCGCCGAATTTTTGAAGTATTGAGTTTTGGGTGGAACTTAACACCGTGCTTTACCTAGATCGAAGAATTGAATATTTTAAATATTTCATTTCCTCGAGTGGCAATCGATCCACAACCTGTTGCGTTAACAGTCACAACCTTGTTACCTCGGGTTTTTTTAAATAGATTTTTTCTTATAATTTTAATTGATTGAGATTTGATATATATTTCTGTAAATATGTATAATATTTTTTATATTAATTATTAGCCATTATTATGTATAATTGAAATGAAGATACATAAATATTACCTAATCTTTATCTGTTTGTGTATCTAAGCTGTTCTTTAATTTTTTATTGTTTTATTTTATTACTTTTATTTAGAAGGTTAAAAAGGTGATTAAACCAACCAACCAACCATACCAAAAATAATAAGAAATACGAATTATAACAAAATATTTTATTTTATTTAAAAACATTTACAAATATGTCCACAATTGATATTAAGAGCGTACAACATACAATATTGCTTAACTTATTATTCCAAAAATAAATAATAATCAGCATAAATTTAAAAAGTCATCTTCCGATTTACAATAATCTTCTAAAATATTTCTTTTCAAAACAAAAAATCTATAAAAAGTAAAAAGTAAGTCGGTGGGAATCACGAGAGTTGGTTTGAAGTTAATTATACTCACTATTTATAGCGGTATTTCTTTGCCTTACTATATCCACGTACATAGGGACATAGGTCGAGTTTCGTATCGATAATAAATTTTCGAGTCTTTTTTTTCTATATTTTTCCGAATTTTCTTGTAATAAAATCAAAGTTTTATTCCTTACGTTCCTATAATGCCCGTTTATTTGAGGTACGTATGTATCTGTTGTAGATTCGATATCTTCTTCCGTAGTACCTACAACTTCGGTTTGTTCTACGTCATCTAAATTGGTTTCGGTAGTAGTTTCAAACTTATTCCTAAGTTTTATAATTAGGGTTTTTCCCTCTTTTTCATCCTTACCTAATCTAGTGCTTTCAAAATTTTGCCAAAATCTTTCGCTTTCGGTGACTTTATCTTTGTTGGGTATACTTACACCTAAATTTAAATACTGATCTGGTATTCTTGCGTCTTCTGGACTAAATTTTAGAATATCAGGGGGATTCGTAGTAATTTGTTCTTGATTTGGAATAAAAATATGCTTTTGAAGTGGAACTGATGTAGAAATTAGGAACGCTTGAGGGGAACTAGTTTCAATTGGTATGATACCTGAACTGCCGATATGGTAGTTTTCAATACGAGGCAAATTTGGTTCTGGTATATTTGCAACAGTTGCAGATTCTATCGACTCGTCTTGTTTCAAATTAAGAACATAATTATCAAGCGATGTAGAATTTGGGCGCTTTTTAACTGTTTCATTGTATTCCTTTAATATTTCGTAATTTATGTTTCTCGAAGTAGTAATATCCTTGTCGGAAGTAAATGAAGAAGAAAATTGAACGTTTTTATTAAGATTTAGAAATCTTGAACTTTTATTTTTGTTTGATGTTCGTCTAACGGGTAAAGTTGGTTTTCGTCTAAACTGGAATAAAGTTGGCTTTAACGTAGTTATGTAAATTTTATCTAAGTCTATTTTATATTCTTTTTTGTTTTCTTGAGAATGAAGCTGTAATTTTGGAGTTGAGTAATAATTATAAGAATGAGTAGATATTTTCGGCATATTGCTTAATATTGGAACCGATGTGCTTCTGCTCCTGTCAGAATTAGGAATAAAATAGCTATTGACTCTGTTTTTTTTATTGTATTGTAAACAGCTATTATTTTTACAACTTATTTTTCCACTTTCTCGAGCATAATCTAACTTAACATTTTCTTGTTGGTTTGACGTTAAAGATGGCGCAAATCTTAAACCATCAGCTAATAAATTTATTTCACCAGGACTATCGGGCTTAAAAATGAATAAAGGATCGATATAATGATTTGGGCTTAGGCTGTTTAGTACTATTTCCTTAGGTACCTCATGAGAATTTTTATTATCACTTATAACTGGAACATAGAGTTCCGAAAAAGTCATATGTTCGGTACTAGGTAAATATAAGTCACTGAATTTCGCGTTTAACGTTCTTTCTAGATATTTAACAACATTACGCAGATTTTTTAATCTCTGAGAGTTGCGATATTGTTCTAGCCAATGTTTAGGATTTGTCGACATTTTGCTGAAAGGCATTGGATATGGGCTTCTATATTCGTAAATAAATGGTCTCGGACTTGTTTTTCTTACAAATTTATTTGTGATTGTAGAAGTTCTTGTTTTTATTCTATTAATGATAGACCTGTGTTCTTTTCTTGAAGATCGTGTCTGCAATTCAGGTAAATCAATGTAGCTTTCTTGTAAATCATTGATAAGAAGTGGTATTTTTTCATAATAATCTTGATCTACGCCAAAATAATTTCCATCAAGTCTGTCTGCTATGGGCGTCACCTTTTTATTATACCTTGACTTATTATTAATATCCTTGGGTTGTACAACTGTGGCTTCCACTGCAATCATATACTCGTAGATTAGTAGAACTATCTGTAAAAAAACCATATTTTTTATTTAAAATCCTAAATATAAATCATACTAAAAGGATGAAGATATTTTTCAGTCAATACACACAACATGGTCAATTAAAAAAAATAGCACGCATTCTAATTAACATTAATTGAATATTCTTTATAAAAATATGTATTAACTTATGAATAATAATTGTACTTTATAATTGTATTTTAGAAATGTATCTATATCTTAGAAATAATTGTACTCTAAAGCTTATACAAAAAATAATATATTGTCTATATGGCCATAGGCCAGCAATAATGTTATATTATAAATAAAAAATATTTATCCAACATCTTTAATATTATTAAAAGTTGATAATATAATTATTGAGCAATTTTATTCAAATAAATAATTATTTAAATTATTGTCATAGTCATGCTGCTCTTCATTTTTCCATTCATTGCGTTGTATTTCTAAATAACTTGATCTACTTTGGGGTATCATTGAATTTGGTACATCTTCATTATATTTATCGTCTACAACATTCACTAGCTCCCATTCATATTCAGAAGCTATGTTACTATTGCTGTATACTGTAGAACTGTTTGATTTTTTAATCATAATTTCAAGATTTTTTATACTTATTTCTGGGTTTTCTGTAGAGATTTTATATATTTCTTCCTCCAACGTTAAATTATCGAAAGCAAATATTGAGTCTTTCACAGTACTTGAATTATATGATCGTTCTGTTACTAATTTATCCAACGTTGTTGTATCAGTAGTAAATTGTTGAATTGTAGTATCAATAAAGTCACTACGTGCTGTTGTGTATGTTGTAGGAATTATATTAATGTATTCGGAATCGTTTATTTCAGAACCATTAAAGAAAACAGCTTTTGAACCCGTCTCACTTGTATTGTATACAGGTAAAAATGAAGAAATATTTTTCCTTATACTGTTGTCACTTTTATCCTTAATTAGATCCACTTTTTTACGACCGGGAATAATTTTTCTTTTAACTAATTCTAGGCTATGAGCATCAAGAACTTTGAAATAATCAATTATATTTGATTCTGTGCTGGTATAATCTTTATAATTTGTTTGTAAATCTAGGAATGATGTTATTTCTTTATTTTGAATACTCTTATTTTCAACGTTTTTTATTGTCATTGATTGATGTTCATTAGAATTTGATTTTATATACGGTACCGTTAAATTTTGTTTAGTAATAAAAGTTTTGTAAGAATAATCATATTTTTTGCTAGTATCTTTTCTACTCCCTTCAGGTTTTATATATTTGTTAAAATTGTGTTGTTTTTCATTTTTTATTTGGTACTTTTCTGACAAACGTGAATTTTGTTCTAAAATTTCTGTTGGCGTATCATGCAGGGAGTTATTTTGTAAATTATTAATAGTTTGAGTTTCTTTATCGTAAGCTTTTCCTTGTTTTATTGACTGATGCACTTTACACGGTGTTGTAGTTTTGTGTGCTTCATCTATCACGCTTGGTAATAATTCTTTAAGATGAGTTATAACTTTGCTCAACAGATCTTTGATGCTCTCTTTACAGCTGCACTTTGATTCTTTAGTCTCTGTAGTAATTAGCTTTTTCTTAATAGTTTTAAATTCTTCATCGCCTCTTTTTGCTTTTATTATGGGTGTTGTATATTCTATATTTGGTATTCTGTATGCATTATAAATATATTTTGCCATTGGTATTGTGGTTCCTAGTGAAACCTTGTCACTTATCATTTTGTCAACATAATTCATAACTCTTTGATAATCTCTAATTTTTCGTATTCTTGTGAAATATTCTATTTTTTTTGATGGATTTTTAAAATAGAAGATAGGAGAAGTTTTGTATTCGATCGTGTAAAGTTTTGATACTGGAAAGCGTACCCAGTTTTTTGTGCTTTCGGGTGCATTTTTATACGAAGTTTCTTCTGTAGATTCTTTTTTATCAATTGTAGTGCTTAAATTAACAGAATCTTCTATAATTTTGTCAAAATACACATTTTTCTTTATTGTTTTTAGTATAAGTGGTAAGATTTGAAATGTTGCTGGATTGATCTTTGTTTTATCAAATTTAACTTCAAACGGCATCGCTTCTAAGCTGTTGTTCATAAGACTGAGCCAGTTTTGTCGTAAGTTGTTTTTTGGTTTTGAATTGTAGATCGTGCTGTATTCGTAGATAATTATGACGCCCTGAAAGTGAAAGGAAAAATTATTGAATTTAAAATTTTCATATTCTTACATTAATTTTCATATAGATACCTGTTCGGCTGTGATTATGATAATTTTGATACATACAATCAATTTTCATCTTGTCAGAATACTATAAAGAATTATTAAAGCGTTATAAAGATAGAAATTAATCAAACTGACAAATATGATAATAGCGAAGTCTAGATGTGTACAGACTAAAAACGTATTAATAGTATATCATTCTGTTCTACACTTATCGCCCATTGTAGTGATTGTATGTAGCTGAAATCCACACCATATCACATAGTTTAGGCAAATTCGGGAAAAAATTTCATGCAAAAAAATTATTTACAACTATGTTACCATGGTGTTAATAAAATTAAAATGCCTAACATTATTACGGACATTTTTGCAACACCGTTCCCCACTTTCCACCGAATTCTGAAGGCATTGCATGAGTGGCGGATCTCAACGCCGCCCTAGACACTAGAGCGAACCTGGACACTAGAGCGAAGATATGAAAATATAAATTTAAATAAGCATTTCATTTCCTTGATTGGGGATCGAACCCACAACCAGTCAATTTTAAAGTTTCACTTTGTGCCTCTGCGTCACGACTGGTTTCTGGAAGTAGGGAACGAAGTGTCTTAGCGCAAAGTTCTCTCTGCCTTCTCTACTGTATGCGGGATACAGCGTGACGCTTTATTTATTCTTAGCAAGAGGATTAGTAAAAGGTGCAATTTGAAATAAACTTACCAAGAAAATTATTTATTTAATGTTATTTACACAAATGTTAGCACTGTTTCTTTGTCGGCTGACCACTGAAATTGGTTATAACTTCTTCTGGAATACTTAGAAATATTTTTTTTCTGACTTATTAGTCATATTGTGATTTACAAAATCCGTATCAATAATAGGCCATTTACTTGCTTTATTTTTTTTTACAGAAAAGACATGACAGACGAGCGTTTTAGTAAGTGATCACTCTGGTGCACGGAGTGACTCCGTGCAGGCCACCAAAAAATACGTTCTTTAATAAAAGGTAAAATAAGAGCTTCGTCACTATATTTTCAAATAATTTCGGAACAAGATTACGCAAGAACTAACTAAGACTAAATAAAATTTCACGTGAATCATAATTGGCGTAAATAACCATTAACAATTTAACTAAACTTTTAAGACCATCGACACAAAATTATTACAAAACGTTTAAAATTTTTCAACATTACTCTCACTCTTATCTAACTTAGATTATCATCGATTACTTTGACCGGAAGTTAAAATAGCAGTTAAGCACTGGCCGAAACAGCTAAACGTGAGAATTCATGAGTTGATTATAATTATAGTATTGTCTTCAACTTTCTTTATTGAGGCCGCCGTGGTGCAGCGGCACGGCGTCACGGTGGTGGGTTCGATTTCCACTCGGAGCAATGAATTATTTTCATTTCTTCTCTCTGCTTGTGTGCTCTGCCACTCAACACGTAATGTCTCAAAAATTAGGCGGTATGTGGGGAACGGAATGTCTTAACACTAGATCCCTTCTGCCTAACCCGCTATATGTGGGATACAGCGTGAAGGTATTTGAACTTTCTATAGAAGCATACGATAATATAGTCGTGTTAAATTCTAGGAATTAATACGATACGATAGATATATCTACTGGTAATTATGTGGTTGGTTATGAATAATTGCTTCTGTTATCGTGATTTTTTACATTTGTAAAAAACGGTTCTTAGTTAAATAATAGATGTATAATTTATAAGTAATACGCTGTTGTTGTTGTTGTTGAGTGGTGGAATTCAATGCCATTCATCAAGTGCAATCAAATCCACTACAAAAAAAAAACGAAAATAAACATTCCCTCAAGTCTGACTTGAACCACAACCTCCTTCAATCAGAAAATATAAAATAATTAGGGCTCAAGGACCGGCAGCGTTTTTTTAGCTTCACCCTTTTTGAGGGAACTTGTCATTCTAGTGTTCACATACTCCGTTCCCATTTAGAAACTTCTCTTTCCCACTTTCCATCAAAATCTGTATTGAATGGCGGAACTCAACGTCGTGACAATTTTTAGTTTTAAATTAAAATATTAAATATTTCAATTTCTCGAGTGGGAATCGAACCCACAATACAGCTACACTCTTATGCCGCTGCGCTACGACTGGCCTCATACCGGTAACGTATCTACCTAAGATCTAGACGTATCGGTTGTTTGAACATAATGTATTACTCAAGATGCAGCCGTCACGGATAGTTTAACAATGCTTCAAGTGACAAAAACCGTATACGGACAATGCAAGAGAAAATGCCTTAAACATAGCACTGACTGTTTGGTAAATAACCGAGGAAGAACATTGTGCGCGATTAAAATAATTATCGTTGCTTATTGTCTATTTACCAGTGTTTTGAATTACACATTCTCGTAACGTAATGTTTATTTAACGTGTGCGATGTCGAGCACGTTTACAGAAGCGTCGAATAGTTTTGGATTTTTTTTGTTTGGAATAAATTTTATTAATATCTTAATCCTTTTATTTTCATGATTTGATTAGCGGAGATTCGGCGGTGTAGAGTTTCGTTAACCATTGCGCAATATCTTTATGCGGAGAATATTAAAAGTGGAGAAAGGAGAGCCTTATGTGACGATACTATAATATTATAATATTATGATTTCTCATATTTAAATTGAAAATTAAGAGATATGGAACAATCGTGAAAAATGAAAACATGTGCTTTTTATTAGTAAAATTTACAATAATGTATTTATATCACGCAAAAAATCCAGCGTGTTATCTATTTTATTAGTAAAAAATTGTAAGGGTAGCTTATAGAAGATTTTTTGCTTAAAGATTTACTTTCTATGTTTTCTTTCTATAATATTCTTTTTATTTAATGATTTATATAAATAAAAATATATATTTATATTAATGTTAATCTATACTTTTAATCCCCAAAGGAAAACAGCGTCTGTGTATGTTTATGATTTGTCAAATACACATTATATTTTTTTTTATTTAGTTTTTTTTGTATAAAAGGTGATTTAACGAGAGTGTGTTCTTAGCCATGATTCCAGAAAATATGTTTAGCCATTAGAAAATTATCTAGTCTTTTCCGTTTGTTGGTTACTTTTTTGCATAGTTTAGAGTTTTAGCTATGAATTATCTTTATAAAATCCCATCTAGCAATATATCAGATGCATGTTAGTTTTTCAAGTGCCTTTGATTTATTATCAAATAGGGCTCAAATAGTTAGCTCACCATTGGCTCACCAAGTATTTTTGCAAAGAAAGCCGACTCATTGATATGATTATAAACATTTAATCTTATGAAGGCTGATTAATTTATTTAGTTATTTTTACATATGTATGTATATAATTTGTATTTGTTGAATGTGAAAAGTTGTTACGATTTTCAAGACAATTTTCGCAAATTATCAAAATATTATATTATTATACAACATTACCTCACAAGTAACACACAAATCCTAAGATAAAAAAAATATTAACCAAGAATTAGCCACTGGAAATTAAAAGATAAAAAATATAAGATAACAAGAATAAATTAACATAATTTGTATATTAATTACACTTTCACCATTTTAAGAAAATACTTACAATCACAATCGCAACGGTGATAACAGTCGATATGGCTGCGCATGCGCATCCTTGTTTAATTTGACGCCTTTTGGACAATTTGAGGAACTCTTCAGTTTTCGCGTCGATGGTTCTGTACAAACCGAATTGTCTTATATGGGAGCTAGTGTCCGAGCCCTCGATCGACATTTTCGCGAATTTTAGCAGATTTTAATGGATTTTAGTGGATCACATCACTCGCGGTTAAAATATTCATTTGCTTGGAACGCGTCGATCGCGTCTGAGTTGAAAAATGCGAATTCTTAGCGAGTATGGACTGTGTTTTCTTTGAGAGCTGCGTGGTAGTAGAGGTGGTATGCGTACTTTTACATTTATTATTTATCGATATTCTATTATTTTCATATATATACATATTTTCGTTTTCCGGATTGCTCTATAGGAGAATGTAGACATAATTGGAGAATATTAAATTATATGTGAATTTTTCAGTTTCGTTTCAACTCATTATTAAAAAATAACTAAAACAGGCCAACATTCGAGTTGCTTAATTTTTTTATTCTATATCCCTCGTGACATTAGTATAACAAATTGTACTCATTTGACACGTCTTGAAGTTAGTAATCAAACAAATTTGAAATGCCAATTTTGAACATATTAAGTATAATATATGCATACCTTGCATGTTGATTTCTATAATTTATTTTTTATAAATATTCTATTATTATTTTAATTAAACTTAAAATTTCGGAAATCTGTTGTGTTTATATGCATATATTGCACTAAATTAAAAAAAAAATGCATACGCCGATATATGTATGTAGAAGTAAGAATTTATTAGACATTTTACAGATTTTACCAGTTTTAAAATACGTATTTTTAGAAATCGGAAGCGGTTATAGTTTTAAAAATACACGATAAATATGTTTTTAAACTATTTGGAAAGGGATATCACGTAATTGCAATAGGTGATATGTATCACCTACTAACAATACTTCACACTAGTT
>DWAO01001741.1:0-17864 GCA_018230605.1 Heliconius congener
ATATATAGATATATATATATATATATATATATATATATATATATATATATATATAACGTTGAGTTTTTATCTGAATCTTATTTCCACAGAGAACGTTCATTCTAAGACACTCCATTCTTTATTTCAACCAAGCTTCTTTCAACCAATTCATATCAATAAAACAGTTATGTTACAACAAATAAATATCTTGTATTGGTATAACGTTTTTATTTATGAGCCGATTAAAAGCACACGCTAAATGTTAAGGGAAGTTTGCCAGAATACAGTAATGTAAAATGTATTTAAATTGCCGATTACGCACAAACTAAAAAAAAAAACATTAAAAAAATATTTTTCGGGTTCTATTACAATAACATTTTTTCATATGTATATACTTCATGTACAGACACCATTTAGTAAAAATTTTACTATAAGTATAGATAAAGATTATGAAGTTTAAATAATATGTTGAATAAGTTAGACTAGCATTAAACGAGTCGTTGTGTCACCGCAGTGTATGACATTTGATTTATATTATTTATTAATATATTATTTATAATCATCTTCTTGACCTTAAAATCATATGTATTTAATTTTGTTTTTAATAAATTTTGTTCATAAATAAATATAACAACTATTGATTTTGTAATATAAAACATGACCGACAGCAAATAAATTCTTTATACAGATATCTAGTATTAAAACGTATCTACAAATAGCAATTCTATATTTTAATTTATGTCTTCATTGATAGCTTATAATTAACATGCGTGTGGTGTAATTCGAATTTTTATTGTTATACAAAGAAATAAATTCCAAAGACCAGCTGCAGCATGATTATCGAATATAAATCCTACGCAAGGTCGTATCTAAATTCAAATTTAAAAAGTACTTGTTTACGAATCGTCCCATAAATTGTAAGTAGACAATGGGTCTGCTACAGGCAATTAGGTAATGAATATTTCATAGGTTTTTTTTTAAAATAAACTGAGCGTTTTAACTAAATTAAAACGCGCAGGTGTTTTAATGTTTTTTGAACGAATTTGAATATATAACAATAATTATAAATAAGTAAATCACAATGTTACTTCAATTGCAATATATTTACCACTTTTTGTGCATATTGCGCTTTTTTATACTTCACTTCGCATGTCAAGTGTAACTTAGTTAAAAGATAATATTACAAAATCGTTACATTCAATATAACTATTTACGGGAGGCTAAAAATCTTATACATATTATACGTACAGACAAACACACAATTTATATTTAACTAATTGTCTTACGTTCTAAATTCTATGCCCACAGTAATAGTTTTTCTGATATGTCATCCACGTTTAGACAGCGATCGTTAAGTATATATTATATACGCTATATATCGAAATGATATATTTAGCGTATTTTATACTTTCATAAAAAATATGACCTACTTGGTATAAGTAGTCTTCTTGCACGAGTTCTTCGATTTAATTTTGAAATCTCAAAAGGACTTCACATCCCATATAATGTTTTATTGCAATCCTTTATCATATTAAACTGGAAATTATATATTTTTTTATTTCACTTTCATTTCAAGTCTATCTTCATTCAACATACAATGATTTGTTTTAATAAACAGAGTGATATACATACATATATATCACTTACTTTAAGCCTTGCTCTTCTCATCTTATTGAACATAAAAAATAACATTATTCTGTCAGGTGCGGAAATCTCCATACTTCCATCTCGGTATTCCCGTGCGTCCCAAATCATCATCCAAAGGAAGTTATGAGTGGGCAATGATATAATCGATCACATGCGTCATACTTTAGCCAGACATGTATTGATAGTGTCATACATATTCGATACTATACATTCAATTTCGTTTTTCCGACCATTTTGGGTGACGGAACCTAATTCGAGCAACGGCGGTCTTGGAATTTTTAAAAAATTTGTAAAAATTTAATTTTAGGGAGCCAGTTCCTTAACTGGCGTCTTGGCAAAATTGTACAACATTATAGGCATTTTTTTTTAAATCTATTGGCACAGTGTCTCACAGGTCGCCCCTACATTGTGACTGAAGAAGCGACCGGTTGTGAGTGCGATTCCCACTCGAGGAAATGAAACATTTTATATTCTCAATTTTCATTGAATATTTTCATTTCTTCGCTCTGATGTCGAGGTAAAGTGCGGCGTTGAGTTAACACGCATGCCTCCTGAGTTCAGCGGAAAATGGGAAGCGGAGTGTCTTATATAATACTTAGTCTGGCCTTTGGCTTATACAAAATGCAGCAAAATCCATGCATAAATGCTCGACCATAGACCTAAATATTTGATATTAATTTCAACTTGACATCTCCACGCGATCTAGAGATAGTTTTGATAGATGGACAGACCGACAACAAATTGATCCTATAAATGTTCTTTTTTACGTTTTGAGGTACAGAACCCAAACAATAGAAATTTCCATATTGTTTTGTCCATTTTGACAAAATATGACTGATATTATCAAAAACTTTAGAAATAATACAGTAACATTTCCACTCACGTGTGCACCACGTTCTCAACTAAAACGACCAATAAAGAGGTACTTAATCTGCACCGACGCGCGCAAGGTACGGAGATAATTCTGAAAAATATACACACAATATGCTAATATCGAACTAAAACGTGACAGATTTGTTTGAAATCCAAAAAGACTTACAGTATTAGACCTACGACAGGTTATACGACATCGACATGTTACAATAAGTTACGGCTTATAGTTTTGAATACTAAGTCGATTCGTCTATATTATTGAATTTTAAATACGTAGAAGTCATTCTAGTTTGGTTATCTTTTTTGCATATTACATGTTATGCGGGGATCGCGTCTTTTAGTTTTTTGGCGGCTTTTGATAATTGTTTGAATTAGTCACTTCGGGAATAAAGGACAGCCGTGGTGTGTGACTGTAAGCACGACAGGTTGCGGTTTCGAATTGGGAAAACAAAAAAATATATATTTTCATCTTCTCTCTGGTATCAAGATCTGGTAGAGGCCGGTCGTGGCGCAGCAGCACGAAGTGTGACTGCAAAACCGACTGGTTGGTGGTTCGATCCCCACTCGAGGAGATGAAATATTTACTTAAATTTATATTTCCATTTCTTCGCTCTGGTGTCGAGCTGCCTATCTTCCTACACACGGGATACATCGCGAAGCTGAAAAATGATCCAAAATTTGAGAAACGCCTATATTTTAAACATAAATATTACATCGAATGAAAATTTAAACCATATCGCCGTCGTGGCACAGCAATACGTCTCGCAAGCTCAAAGGAAAAAAATATTTTATTTATAACAAGTGGGATGTTGAAAAAATTATTAAAAAAATATTTGTTATACTTTAGAATAACTAAATAAGCAAATGTATTCTATAAACAATGCAGCCATTTTCTTCCGCTCTTTACGACTATACGATTGTATTTTACCCAATATCGTCCCATAGTACTTATTGTAAATGCATACAACAGCTTCAATAGATATAAATCATAACACGTGAATTGATAAGCGTCAAAAAACTTCAAAAACTCAAATTAAAATGCAGTCGAGTGATCTACTTGGTAACCAAAACAGATTCGCAGATTTTGATAAAACTTTATAACAATAAGATATAAGGCTAGGAAACCAAGTTGTGGATCACTAGGGATACCAGCAAAAAATTACACTAGATAAAAATTGTAAATACTATTCAATATCTCATATTAAAGCGATCCACGTTTTGATCTTTGATTTTGACAAGTTTGTTCGTGAACATAAACTTCGTCACGAACTAGCATTACATGATTTATCTGTATGATTATAGAACAATCAGCTAATGTTACCATTGAATATGCTTTAATAGGACATTAAACACTTTAAATAAGTAATTGAATGTAAAAAGACTTAAACTAGAACTGTAATTTTTTTAGGATAAGCAGCGCAAGCGTTAAAAAACGCTTACAGGATCACTTTGTTGTCAGCCTGTCCGCCATCTTCAGATCGCGTGGAGGTATCAAACTGAAATTAAGTTAATGAATTTAATTTTTGGTCACTAGGAGCACAGAAAAAAAATTAAGCTTCTATGTGAACGCAACCAAAAGATACGAGAATCTATGCATCAGATTTCGTAAAATAATCGTAATAAATTTGTATAAATATTTGGTAGTTCATTGCATACAAAATGAGCGTATTAATAAAATTTATCAAATTGGTACGGAGGCCTCGGTCGACAAGTTTGACTTGCACTCAACCGGTTTTATTAGTTCTAATATGATGTAAGTCTCTCCGTGGAAGGCCGTGGAAGGCTCCGTGGCCCTCTCTAGGCATTGTTTCTTTGTGATTGTATATCCCACACGGATACATCCGTCCGATTAGGAGTCGAACCTATTACAGTCAAACGGTGTGATGCTGCACCACGATGACTATTAAAAAATCGATACATTACAAAATCATTTATTTTTCCGTGTATTTAACTCGATTCACGTATTGATCCAGAAGCAAATAATAGCAATATCGATTGTATCGATCGTAACCTTAGGCACGTCCCCATATGTCGAGTAGGAGCTACATGTTAATGTACGTAAGCTTACGTCGGGTACAAAGAACAGGAAAACAACTGATTTACCCACCAACGACACGTGGTACAACAGCAGTATAGTGAATATTAAAATCTGCTTAAATATTTATATAGCTCTATAATTTGTTTCGTGCTTGAGCTTAGAGTGGACAAAGCGCGGCGTTGAGTATCACCATTCAACACGAGCGGAAACTGGAGAATGGAATACTTCATCGCTAAATTACCTCTTACTTAAAAAAAAAAGATACGGCCGTTTATATCGCAAAAAAGCGTGTATTTCGCTTGCAGCTTGAATTTAAGAAAAAGCTCGAGATTTCCAATTTTTGTACGAAACCCTCGGAGGGCAAGCTCGACTCGTGTTTGTCTAGTTTTTTTATTTCATTCACAAATATATATAAATTTCCTCCTGGATAATACATATCAATATCAAGATACTTTTCCGTACATAAGTACACACATAGGTACTGATATTTTTAACTGGAATAAATTGCATTTCTCAATAATTATTTTTCAAAGTGAGCTTGACGTTAATTTCTTTTGAATATTGAATAGTTACACATTTGGATTTTTGAATAGAATTCAATGGCTACTGTTGTGCCGACGCGATAAAACGAACATCATCCTGACGTAATTTACTTAGAAAAGTCTACGTGAATTTTAACAATCGCTTTATTTTTGCCTATTAGAAGAACATACTCGTATGTTGAATAAGTCACGTAAGCCTTTTAGATACACAAATACCTTGCATTTAGATATAGAAATCTTTCTTTTTACAAGAAGTAGAATAACAATATAAAATACAATCAATAACCATTCTCAACACTACGTCTTCAAAGTGAAAAAAAAGAAAAATTGGGAAAAGAGTGTCATAACAATAGGTTCCCTCTATCTAATGTAGTGTTAACTGAGGGATACAGCATGAAGATAAAGAACGAATAATATTAGTACAGCTATATCCGGTATATACATATATAGGTGGAAGAGGAAGAAGAGAGAGAGTTCAAATAGGAATTTGTAAAGAATCTCGGACGGCATAATAAATTACATAAAATATTAAATTAAAAATCAATTCACGCTGTATTGCGGGATATAGCAGGGTAGGCAGAGGGAGGCTCATATCAAATTTTCACTTGATGAATGAAAAAGATATTTGACATTTTCATTTCCTCACTGTGGTAACGAGGCAAAGCGCAACGTTGAGTTCCGCAACTCAATACGCAATGCCTCCAGAATTCGGCGTAAAGTGGGGAACACGGAAGTGTCATCACTATAAATTCCCAGGTTCCCTCTGAATACCCTGCTATTTACTATACAGCGTGAAGTTTAAAAAACAAATATTTTTCCCGGTTAAGATTCGATCAATCTATAATATCCATCTTAATAGTCCAAGCCGCAACCTTCTTGATAAAAAGAACATCAGAACACATTCACTGTGCATTAAATAGTCAAATTTTAAAACGTGCTGATCTAATCTCACTATAGATAATACCAATGACTTTCAAATCGTACATAGTAAATAGGCTACAGTGTAGCTGTATAGTGTACTAACTTTATCCTGCGGCTTCGTCACATTGGTTAAATAGAAATATTGGTGTATGGCACATCCTATGTGCCCAAGGTAACTCTAAAGTTTTGTTAACGAAATTTAAAAAAAAACGTATTTTTTATACGCTTCACGCTCGATGTCTCATTTAGGCAGAGGGAATCTAGTGTTAAGACACTCTGTTTCCAACGCACCGAGTGGCCGAACTCAATGCCGTGCTTTGTCTATAACGTGATGTAATATAACTTTAATAGTCTTCCTTGATAAATGGATTAACCAACAAAAGAACAATTCGCACTAATAGTTCCTGAGATTAACGAATTCAACGAAACAAACTCTTCAGCTTTTTAATATTAGTGTAGTAGATACACTATGCAATGTTTAGCAAAACTTAACGGTGGTTCACGGAGGTCCTTGCACTTCTTATGTTACCAAACTATCTCGATAGTATCGGCCGTGACAGGCGATACTATCGCGGCACAGGCTGAATGTCTGCCGAGTACAGGGGCAATGTATGCACAAACTTCTTGGAATCCTTTCATTATATAAATAAATGCTCTGATTTATATGTACTGTTTCATTTGTTGTCTGTTTTGTGCACGTACTGTGTTTTGAGTGCAGTCTCAATTTTATTTTTGGATATTTGTTTGGTTTTTTTTTTGTAGCGGTTAAAGATTATTTTTAAATTTAATTTTATAGTTTTTAAATGAATATATGTATTCTTAAATAAAGCATGTCCATTTAAAAATATTTATTACTCGTCAGTAACTTGATTGCGTGGATCTTAAGATGTAAAAATAGAAAGTCTCGTTCCTACTAAAATTAAATAAAATCTTCTCTTGAGGGAAGCTCTATGGCTTCCCTAAAGTTCACAACCTTTCCACAAGACAAATTACTAGCTTTTAAATCCATTAGTATTGTACGTGCATTATTAGGAGGCTTTATTTTAAAAAAATGTAAAATATACTTGAAATATATATTATTTATTTTATAAATCAATAGACAAATAAAAATCCAAATTTATATATTATTACAGAAATTCATGCAATACAAATGGTACAATGGCCGAGCGACTTCTTTGCCCTCTATAAGCGTATCCCTATTGTTTAATCTTGGTTTCCTATTGTTGACGATCGATTTGTAACTTCTTGGAATATCAATGTTCTACTTCAATCGTTTCCAGCATTTAGTGTGATTTTATAATATTTTAAAATAAATTATATAAATTTATTTTAATTAATTAAGAAATTTATAACCTCTAAAAAAAAATTATCGCTACGTAAATGATAGACAACGGACGATTCACTTTACTTGGAAAGTTAAGATGTTGTATAAAAAATTCTTGAAATTCCAATGAAAAATCTAAAAATATAGATTTTCATTTTATTATTTTTCTTAAAACCCATAAGATCCACTAGAGTGATGCTTTTTCTGTTCATGATATTGTTCATGGTAGTGTGATAGTGACTTACATTTCCGTGCTTAGTGCATTGTGAAAAAAAATATAAAGACGAATGCGAAGGAATGCATATGAACAAATAAATACTAGACAACTAGACTACAATAACTTGATATATTGAATACTGATAAGTTCACGCTGCATACAATAAACAAAGCTTAAGCTTGTTTGTGTATTCTGATCACTATAGTCCTAAAAATAATATTACCTATTTATATTTATTATTGATATATTAAAAAAATATTTTAAAAGTTGGTAGACGTTAAAAAAAGCTGAAAGACTCCGATTCTGATGTTAACAGAAGCATAACGTAGTTAGGAGTTTCTTATATTTTTATAACGTTCTGATCGAAACTTTATGGATATTTTGGATGGAAATAACTGTTATATACACACAGACAAACAGAAAGATTACGTAAATTTAACGTTAAAACTTATGTTATTTATAAATTATTATATGAATAATTTATAAATACAACAGTTTATAATCCACTATACATATTTGCAATCCACTCATATAATAAACTGGAGGCCAGTCATAGCACAGGGGCCACTCGAAGAAAATTAATCCCCACTCGAAGAAATGAAATATTTATTTATATTTATATTTTCATTTCTTCTCTCTGGTGTTGAGGCCAAGCGCGGCGTTGAGTTCCGCCACTCAACACGCAATGCCTCCAGAACTCGGCGGAAAGTAGAGATCGGAGTGTCTTAACACTAGGTTCCTTCTGCCAACCCCGGTGTGTGCGAGGTACAGTATGAAGCTGATTTAATTTAATTTTGATTTTTCATATGATAAATAATAGCTTATTCACCAGATCGCATACATAGCGCACAAGGATAAATAAGGGCAAAGACCTAGCCATCATAGTGTAATACCAGTACACGTTTAAGAAGACTGCATAAAACCGCATTACAATAAATCAAACTACTACGTGATCTCAATAAAGTTACCGAGATACGATCGGGTGGTCAAACAGACAGCGAATGACCAGGTGCTCATATAAATGTTTCCGGTAACATCAAAAGTACGTGGAAAAACGCAATTTTGAACATTATGACCTCTTAATCTTTTATGCTCTGTAATAAAATCTGGCGGTGGAAGAAAGAGTTGCTAAAAGCTTGGTAGCTACGTCGTGATTGAAATAATAAGTTGAATAATTGTATTTGTTAGAATTCGCTTTGAACGGATTTTGTGAATTTGATGAATTTAGATTTAGAGTACAAGTTTTTATTTTTTTATTCTTAAGTTTTATTCTACACTTAGGAAAGAAAAAACTTTTTAGAATACATTTTTACTTGTTTTAGCTAAGTTGGTCAAAGAGCTTGGACGGTTTCAAAAAGGCACGTTCAAATTTTTATATGTTTTCTAAGAAGTATTAATATTTAAAAAAATAATAATATAATATTCTCTCTTGCCAAACGATAATTTTAAGTAATTATCTTTAGGTAGCGGAAATTTGTAAAACTCTTCCTTCAGAAATACTACCAACATAAATAAGTTGTAACAAGCGTATAAGATTTTCGACGTAGCTCGATGAGAACGTATGGCTTAGTTGGTCAGAGCGCTCGGACGGCTTCCAAACATGCGCGGATTCAAATTCCGCTATTTTCTTAATATTAGCACAAGTTTTTTTTTCATTTCACGGTAGGGACCTAGAAACCTGGGAAACACCCCGTCCCCATTAAGACACATCTCTTACGCATATTCCGCCTAATTCTGAAGGCATTGCGTGTTGAGTGGCGAAACTCAAGGTCGTACTTCTTGACCAAAGCGATGAAATTAATATCTGTATGTGGAGATCTTACCAAAGGTTATTGTTAAAAATAATCATTTCGTAAGAAATAAATCTCCTAGAACATCTATAAGTTTTTCAGAAATTTGTGTTGTTCCACAGAAAGATTAGATAGACTGAATTTGTGGTATAAGTTTTAAAATACTTTTATGTTTACATTATGGAGTTAGTTCCGTCGCTTATCATCCAAAAAACTTGAATGTGGCGATAGTCGAATGTTCTGACACTATATTGTATTCTCTGCCTCCCCTGCTATACGGGAAAATTTAAAAATTACTTGTTTCTTGCAAGTAGAAACAATTAGAGACTTTTATTTTTTCCAAATACTTACATTTAAGTCCAATAAAATAGAAACCATTTAAAAATCAAGCCTGCTTTTCCACCACCTAACGGCTGGTGCCTAGGTCTAAAAGCTAGTAGTGGTATGAAATTTAAGAATAGAATGATTTACGAGTGAACACACACAGACACAATATCTTGTCTGAAAATTGAGAGGTACATGTAGAACGGAGTGTCTTCACTCTAGGTTCCATTTGCCTACCCTGCTACACGAGGAAACAGCGTTAAGCTAAAAAAGCATAAAAAAGGTAAACAAAAATTTATAAAGCTATAAAAGTTTCCTCAGTCATTACAATTTCTATGCACTCTTATCGTAAAGTTTCCTAGAACGGCATAATGCCGGCGCTACCGCGATAAATCTCTATGAATGAGTTGACAAGCCAACTATAGCTGTTTATATTAAGCTACTGTTCATATCTTACTATCTTAATCAACGTTAAGGTGCAGAAACTTCAAATAAATAACTATTTTAGGTAAAAAAAAAAAAACTAAAATAACCCAGCGAGGTAATCGTGGCCGTGAATTCGATTTTTGCGAAGCTCGAGCTCGAGGAATTAATAATCTTCATTTCCTTGCTCTCGTAACAAGCGTGACGTTGTTACAGTCAACGTGCAATGTATCCAAAATTGGGCGGCAAATGGGGAATAGAGTGTATTAACACCAGGTTTCCTCTGCCCACACTGCTATTATAAAATAAAAAACTGTTTTATCGCGTATCCCTATCTTAATGTGCTTGTAATTACATATTGCATGATCTTAATTAGAGAAGTTTACTAGTAACCCCTGAGGAGTTCCACTATTGAGGTACAGGCTCCATCATAACCAGGTTGATGTTTAAATGCTAAGCTTCATAATGAACAAAGAGACTGAATTTGATGGGCTTATATCTACCTAAGTAGGTATAAGTCCATTAAATTCAGTCTCTTCGATTGTCTCGAAATTTGGGCGGAAAGTGAGAAAAAAATCGTATCTTCACGTAAGTTCGCTCTGCCTATTCTGCTATTTGCGAGATACAGCGTGAAGCAGTTTAGCTTTTTTTTATACATAAATATATTTTTATGCATCAAACGTTTCACGCTCTATCCTGTGGGATAAAATCACTGCCTCAGGAACTTATGCATAAATTACTATTAACATTGTTTATGTGAAAGAGGAAGACAGCCCGCCGGCGCCCGGACGGCCCACCCATTCAAGCCAATGTCATCTGATTTACACTTGTTTCAAATAAACACATCATTTGGACATATTTATTTAAGCTGTAATTTATTTATTTAAATGCTACACCCAATTCAAATTGAGAACCCATCGGTTGTTTTCTTTTTCGGATTTGTTCTTAGGTACAAGGGGCTTTAATTTTAAGGTTTTTAATTTTAAATGTTAAACTATTTAATTTAACACTTCAGCATTATTTTAATAGAAAAGAAAAAAATATATTATACAAAAAAATTTGATTGTGTTACCACTTCGGTAAAATTTAATCGCACTTTTATTATACAAGAAGAAAAAAAATATTTTACCATTTCCATGAAATACTTACATAATATTGCTAATTTTTCATAATAACATATGTAAAATACAAAACACAAAACGCATTATAAGCAAATAAATACTCTTTACTCCATGTGAAGGCGCTATTGGCAGTTCGACACTTGGCGACACCCTTCCATAATTTATTGGCGCTATCCACTTACTATTTCCCATATATTTTACATATCGATCGTGGAAATTATATAATATTTAACATAAGAAAATACAACAATGTAAAACAATTTAATATAATGTACACAATTCTATTCAAATCTATAAAAGAAAACAGTCCTCTAAAGGGTTTCAACCAATAATGTTCGGAAACGCAATGAGTCATATCCAAATAAACAGAGAAACAAAGTTTATCACCAGATGTTAAGTATTCACTGTCTCTATGATGTCCAGTTCCCATAACGGTTGGAGAACACTGCCGAAACGAGTAATAATATTGTAGCATGCGCGGGCGCTGGGTTCATGTCCTGAATTCCAATTAGTTAGACCAGACAGGACTATAAAACCTCGTCGTCTGCCGTCTTCCAACAATAGCTCGACAACTCTAGACCCCTCAACACCCCAGAAAATAAGGGAATAAGTGCAAGTGCGAAAAATGAAGATTCTTTGCGTGCTCGTCCTAGCAAGTGTATTGTGGGAAGCCAAAGGATATCCTTACGCTTATCCCTATTATGGAGCTAATGTAGATTCAAGTGAGTTTTTTGGTTTTATAAAGTTTGAATAGACGCAGTTATTTAAATTAAACAAAATTTTATTAATATGATGTCGCATCAAACTTCAAACTTTTTTGACTTGAAATTTAAATAATCTTGTTGCAAATTAGTGGCTCTTATTGTTATATTTTATAATTACAACAACTGCTGCCCTATACATGAAAGAACCAGGCAGAGTCTCAATTCTTGTCTTTCTTTTATATATATTGTAAATAACGATATGTTACTGAGGTAACTGTTGTATGGACCACAGGCAAGATAAATTGGTCAAATATAACTATTCTTGTTCATAATGAAAGATCCACAAGAATAAAAGAATTAAGATCAATCATAACAAATACAGCATGTACATATTAAAGTCTATAAGTTATTAAATTTTCGTATAAAATCTTTGGCGTTTCGGTATTTTAATAGGTTTATAATCCTATCTGATTTTATTCTTTTTCCTACAGTATCTTACGGCTCAGTAGACAGCAGCCGTGGAGGTATGGCTTTAAGCCGTTATTATAACCCATACTATCCAAGCAGTGTAGGTACAGGCATGGCTGCATTCATGTTTAAACCAGAAAATCAATATCGCCCTCAACCCAGCCAGTATTACTTACCTGACAGAAGACGCCAAGCTCAACCTGAATTAAATTACCAGCCACAGCAAAATGAAGTTTTCTATCCTCAAGTTCTTGAACAATCTGAACCTTTGCCTGAACAATCAATTGTACCTGAACAGCCTGTTGCAGCAGAACAGCCTGTAGCCTTACCAGAGCTGCCTGTCGTCACCGAGCCAGCAGATATCCCTGAACCTACTGAAAAAACTGAATTAATCACATCTACACTTAAATCAGTCGTTGTACCTGAATTGGCTGAGCCTGAACCGGAATCTGAAGAAGTACCAAAACCAGCGTCTAAGAAACGTGTCACAAAGAGGAAGCAGGTAAAGAGGCCCGTTGATGACGACGAAGAGGAAATCGATGACTATGCGCCTCCAAGGATGCCAGCGGGTGCTTTCTTTCCTATGTTTTTTGGATGGGGCGGTAGGTCAGGTAACGGAGCTCCCAGCGGGGGCGCAACAGCTATCGCAAACGCCTTGAGCACAGGCCGAGGGGGTGTAGCTACCAGCCACGCGACAGCATACGGAGCCCCGAAACAAGACTCTAAGTTGTAAATGCAAGCATAAAAAAAATGTAAATAATTTTACAATAATATTGATCTTACACGCCATCTGGCGTATAAACTTTGTTCTAAGTTAAGTTCTTTGATAACTTGAGTCAAGTTCAAATATTTGTTGCCATAAGTTCCCCTTGGCTATAATAGATGGCGTAATACTCGATTTTAAATGTTTTTTTTATTAATATATGTATAATATCAGTTGTTAAACAACATTTCGTTATATACATGTATTTAGAATATGTTTTATATACAGTTTTTGTTATAAACAATAAATTGAAATAATTATAGTGATGTTTTACTTGTTTGCCTTTATTGTTAAATTAAATATTAAAAATAAAATAATAGATAAATAATAAAATTAATAACTTGAAAGTAAGTTCGATAAAGTAATAATTTCATTTGGAGCACTTTTGAATTGTCGAATTAAATAAAAATTAGATAATATCTATACTAAATGATGTAGGCTCGCAAGGTAGTTTTGTCGAGAAGATTTGGCGACAGACCAAGCAGTTGCACTATTCTAATAATTTAAAAAAAGTTTTGTTCCTTTGGGACTTGTCTAGTGTTGTTCACGTTCACAACAGTCTGTTAATTACGGACCGCCTTATGTTCGAGACATTGTGCGTTGATTAGTGGAACTCAACACGTTTCGTCTTGTACGCAAGTGAGGAAACGAAAATAGTTAATTGCTCTATAATTAGGAATTAAACTCACAAAGGTGGCCTGTACAGTCAGACTCTGAGTTGTGTAAACGCGACGCTTGTGGGTTCGATTCTCACTCGGAGGAATGTATTATTAGTTATTAATAATTTAATTTCTTTGCCCTTATAATAAGGCCAAGCTCGGAGTTGAGTTTCTCCACTCAACACGCAACACGTCGTCGGAAAGTGGGGAACAGTGTCTTAACACTTCCTTCTGCCTATCATCGTACATGCAGGATACAGCGTGAAGCTGAAATAAATATGTACATAAAAAATGTGTGAATGAATAATTTTTTTAAATTTAATATTTGTTTTTTATATTTCATTAGATAATGAAAAAAATCTTATGAAAAAAAGAAAAACATTTTATACGAAGTTAAGAATAGTTGCGAGCAGGTGACCAGCGGGCCTACAAATAGCTACTATGTACATTTAAAATAAAAAATTTAATAAATTTTATAGTAGATTTAGTATATTTTGGAAATATAATAAGAACGTTGACTACTTTTGTATTTAATAGAATTCAACTTTTATTTAAGCCTTTGTGAATATGGGTAGCAAAAATATTTTTTATACTATAAAATCTACTTATTACTAGCATCTGGCTAAATAAAGACAACAAGACAGTCCAACTACATATCGTAGAGGCAGTTAATCCATATCCCACATGGAGAAATCGTTTTTTTTAAAACTTGTTCTAAAAAGAAAGCGCGGAGTTGAGGTCCGCCACTCACTGCGCCGTATGTAGAACTCGGGCGGAAAATTGCGAACGAGTACACTGAAGTGAACACTATGTTATTCTCTGCATAAATATAGTGATAGTTCAAAGAAATATTTCCTTCTTTTAAGCATATTTTCACATACATGGCTAGCATGTAGAGTCTTCGCCCATCTCAGGGATATAATGTGCTTGGTAATGACCGTCGCAGCGGGAAAACATGAGCGCGTGACTGTAAACGCGACAGTTGTGGGTTCGATTTCCAGTCCGGGAATTATACGCTTATAGACGCTGGCCCACGACGGTCAATCTTATTATAATCTTATTTAATTGATATTTTTCTGACTTTTCAAATAGACACAAAAAGGCGTTAATTATTTCACTGTGTAATTTTTATTTTTATTTTGTTATTTAATTAAGAACCGATTTAATTTGATTACATACGAAATCGGCATTTTTTTCTCAATAAAAAATTGACTCACGCAACAAGTAACCTCTTAATTACTAGATTACTTCATATTTGTAGGTGTGATATTATACAAGTAGGTACTTGAATTTTTCGTTTTTATATATTAAATAAAATATTTAAGTTTTTGCATCCTTTACTAAAAATCTTGAATTATAAGACATCATTTTTTATCTTTCAGTTATATCTAATAAAGGTCAATTATAACTATTTTTTAAACATTTTTAAAGTGTTAAGCCACACTTAGGAAAGATAAATATTTCTTTAGAAAAAGTATAAAAATTTGAACGTAGCGGGACTCGTACCCGCGCCTCCTGGAAACTGACCAGGCGCTCTGACTACTGAACGTATGGCTCAGTGGTCAGAGCGCCTGGTCGGTTTCCAGGAGGCGCGGGTTCGAGTCCCGCTACGTTCAAATTTTTATACGTTTTCTAAATAAGCAATTATAACTAGATTTTAGTTAGCTTAGGTATATAAAACTAGAGACGCGCTTGAGGCGCGCGATATTAAAAAGATTAAATATTAAGGCAAGGTTACCAAGATACAGTAGTGAAAACTGCATTCCAATAAGTCAAGCCATTTCTGAGATTAGTCTGATCAAATGCCCGGGCCGACAAACAATCAAAAAACCAAATAAATTAATGTTTTGGTTTCCATTTGTAAATATGAAAAAGAATAGATTTCACATAAAATTTTCCATAGGTATGTAGACAGCAAACAGTTACATTTTTATTTTATGTGTAGATTGATAATATTAGAAAAAAAATGAGTTTTTTGAGTTCAATACACTAACGTTAGTGTTGCCTGCTTTTAAATGACATGATCATCATCATCATCTAGACCTCCTAGGCCTTATAGGCCTCCACCAACGCATTTTCTGCTAAGTCAAAGAAAACCTCTGTATTTTTCCAATTTTTCAGTTAAAATACATGGAGTATTTTAACTCATTGTATGTTACTTATAATTTTAATGCCACGTTTTATATAACATTGACAACGGTCGTGGGTTCGACTCCCTATTTTTCCCTCTTGAGGAATCGATATATTTAATATTTAATTTCTTGCTCTGGTGCAGAGGCGACGCGCGACTTCCACTTTGACTTCCACCATTTAATTTCTACCAATGCCTGCAGCATTCGGCGGAAAATAGAGCACGAAAGTGTCTTAATGGGAACGGAGTGTACCCCAGAGTTTGGGTAGCACTAGATACCCAAACTCCCTCTGCTTACTCTGCCTGGGTTAAGCCGGATGAAACTGAAAAAAATCGACATAGAATTATAACGTCTGCGGAAAAGTCACAATAGATAAATACAGAATACATAAATATGTAATGTAAATACTAGATAATAAATTATATTTGTGGATAAAGATAATAAATAATTAATTAATCAATTAAATATTAATATATTATTTATTTTTAATATTTGTAATTATCATTTATTTACTTGAAGAGTAAGTGTCCGCTTATCACCAGGAAAATGGGTGACGCGTGGGAAGTTAATTGACAACATATTGATAAATTATATGCAAGATAGAATTTTCATCTTGAGAGGGCACTCCAAATATTTTCTTATACCTGGGAAAAGCCAGTGAGATAAAAATGAAAACAAAAAAAATGTGTAAATGCGCTGGTGGTGAAAGTGTTTTTTTTTTATTGTTTCACATTGTATCCCGCACCACCACATAGGCAGAAGGAACCTGGGAACCTGGAATCCTAGTGTTAAGACGCTCCGCTTACTTTAAAAAACTTCCGATCCCCATTTCCCGTCAAATTCTGGAGGCATTCCCCTTCTTGTAAAACAAAAAGCAGCATACGCCATACTCAATGTGTCGGAATTGAGTTGAAAGTAGAAAATGGAGTGTTTTGACTTTGCTTGTCTGGTTCTCTATAACTATCGTCATATTTTTCCACTTAATTGATTATAAACAAATAAATCTATTATATTGCAATCAATTACAAGAATTAAAGAGGAAAGTATTGATTTGATCGTGTTTTGTTGTTGCAGTAATGGTGTTCGTAGAACATGTTACTGTTGTAAATACCAAGAATCTAGAATTGACATTTTTCGATATGGATTATAGACTCTATATGTAATTTTATTTTGATAACAATTTACGTAATTAGTACGTAATTGTTCTTAAACGGGCCGTTCGTTCGTTCGTTTGTTCGTCGTAGTCGAATTCCACCTTTTCCTAATTCTCACAGGAGGAATTAAAAGAAGTATACGCCCATATTGAATAATTTGTGCGTTAATATCTTAAATGAATTCTCATTTGATTTGTTTCTTGATTTTATGTAAAAATATGCAAATTTATAATAATTTATAAATGATCACTACTAAGGCCGCAGCGTTGTCGTTGCAACGGTAGGTTCGATTCCCACTCAGATGAATGAAACAAGTTTTCTGTTTATCTGGTAATAAGAAGAGGTACGTCGTAGAGTTCAACTACTCAACAAAAAATGTCTCAAAAATTTGGTCGCCAAATAGGTTCACATGTTCCTAACACAAGGTTCCGCCTGTCACCTATTCCCTATTTGCTAAAGGTATATAAAAATCGTCTTAAATACCATTACGACGTGATCCTATTAATCAATATTTGGAATATTTATTTTCCTGTTTAGTTTAGTTGAAATCAATAAAATCCAGATGACATCACAACAGTATCTAATAAATGCTCACGGATGTGGTGTTTTTTACGTGAGATGCTCTTAGACATGTCACGACAAAAACGCATATATAGGCACAATACTATTAAAACATATATACTTATTTTATTAAATTATAAAGCTGAATCTGAGTTTGTTCGAGAAGTACTGATTCGAATCTCTATATATAATAGGACAGTAAAAATATTTTGTCTGTACATTTA
>DWAO01001742.1:0-17862 GCA_018230605.1 Heliconius congener
ACATTATAGGTATATTAAAACACAAACATAAGTTTAGTGTATTAAGCAAATAATTATGTGGATTAAGCGGGCGAAGCCGCGGGCGGGTCGCTAGTATAAATATAAAATAAAGAACATTTTCATAATATGCATATATGTATGTGTATGTGTTCCATACATAACATAGTATCAAATAAGTGTTGCTGACTGTCGACGGGCGGATCGGTGAATGGCGACTTTAATCGGATTAATCTTTCAACTTTGATATTATTTATTATCGCTAAGTGACTTTACCATATCTGTATGTTCGTGTTTTCTACATAAACTACAGTTCATTGCTGTATAATATTTTTAATTCATAAATAAATAAATTCATAAAAAAATATTGCGAAATAACTTGTTCAAGGCGTTACAGATATTGAACAAGTTTTGTTCAGGTATCTCAGTCCTAATTAAACATATATTGTAAAAAAATATAAAGTCACTTTGTGACTAAACAAAACGCAAATATCCTACAATATAGCGCTACAAAATATGTAATATTCACACAACAAATTTAGGCCTAAACTATTGATTTAAGCATTAAATAACGTAATTTTGGTAACTAATAAGCATTGAATAGTAAAAAGTATACGGAGCTCCACCTGAGTTACCTGGGACATACTGTCAACAGTGTTTTTATATAGTAGGGAGTTTTTCCCATATTGCAGGCAGAAGGAACACGACTTTCCACTTTTCTAAATTCGAGATATTGAGATTGGCTCAACTCAACGTCGATCACTTATCAATAAATTATGTACATTCTTTGTTAGTAACACTAACGCGTAATATATCATCTAGAATTTCTAGAATTCGCTAACCCAGGCACAGCCTTATACGTAAATTTGTACGTATAATTTTAACAAGAAATACGACAGGATATTTATATTTTATGAATGATTCAAATTTTTATGCAAGTGGTATCACAGTGGACTTTGAAAGCAGGGGTCGGGTTCAAATCTTTATGACTATTATAGATATAAAAAAATTGAAATTCTGTATAAATAACAAAATGGGAAAAAAAGTCAACTGGGCAGAATTTTGTCAAGAGTCAAAAGTAATACCGAATTTTTTAGGGGCTCTGTACATTTTAAATGCGGCGTTGTGTTCCGCTACCTAACACGCATGTCTATAATACGGATAGAAAGCGCAAGTGTATCTTGACACTAGGAGCTCTCCGTCTCAGACAGATTTCACAATATAGAGATATCTGTTAATGAATGAATAATAAGACCGTCGTGGCGCAGTGGAACAGTATGTGACATATGAGATTGTGAGTTCGATTCCGACTAGAAGGATTAAATTATTGAATATTTTCATGTCCTCACTCTAATAACAAGAACATGTCAGGCAGTGTCCCAAAAAAAAGTGGGAAACGGATTGATTTAGCAGTAGGTGCCTACCTAGCTGTACTAATAGTATTTATTTATAGTGTAGTTCGTAAGTAATTCACCTTATGTGTAGTCTACCATATTTGGCACAACGGCATTAAGATTCGAGGAAAATAATGTTTTCTACTGAACGTGATGTCACTCACCCTGACCTATTTGTGGTATTAAAAATTTAATTCCTTTGAATTAAAGTTATAATTGTAAGCATGTAATAAATGAATGTAGGCTATTGTATATTTCAAATTCATAGAAATGGTGGATTATATAGAACTGTTATGTGTTTTAATGGTAATGTGATTATGGAGTGTGATGAAAACCAAAAATCATATCGAGATGGTTTTTTTTTATTTAAATCAAATATATTCCAAATTGAGGAACCGTTCAAGTTTCATTTAATTCCGTTTAGCAGTTTTTGAGAAATGGATATCCAAGCATTTCTGGAGGAAACAGGTATAATGAACAATGACATACCTACGGTGGGTTTGGTTTGTTGAGGTTGATTTCGTTAAATTACTTTACTTATTCCAGAAATAGGATTATTTGGTATAACAAAACTTTTTTTTTTTAATGAAGTAAATTTTTTATCTTTATCCACTTTATATTAATGGATAAAATGTATAAGAGGCAAATCAATATTTTTAACTTTGCCTCGAGTAAACTCGAACCCTACTACTCTACGACTATAGTAAGTAACACTAGCAGCGTTATAAAACGTTTTTTTAGCTTCACGCTGTATCAAACAGCAGGATAAGCAGAAGAAATCTTATATTAGGACACTCCGTTACCCAAGCACCGACCAAGGGTCGATTAACTCAGGGCAAGGAAATGAAAATACTTCCACCGAGTGGAAATCGAACCCACAAACTGTCGCGCGCCGGTGCGCCACGACAGTTTGTGGGTAACATATTTACCATTCATTAAACATGATCATTACTCAAAAGATTGAGACCTAAATCAAGTACGACCAGTTATGTTAAACTGATTTCTTCGTTCCTCATATAAACAAATTATCCGCCATTCACTCAACAGATAACGATAGTAACGTTATCGTAAAAGCTAATTTGTCAAAAAATCGTGACCTGCCCCTTTACAGTGTATGCGGTATACGCTGGCTAGTGCTTTTTGTTTTTATTTCTTATCAAAAACGCCTTTTTTGAATTGATAAAAATAGCTTCAATTTGTATTACAGTATATTTTTATTCTCTCGCCCTGGTGACAAAGCAAACCGTCAAGTTCCGCCACTCAACACGCAATGGCGTAAAGTGGCGTAAAGTTCGGTGTAAAGTAGGGAACGTAAGTGTCCTAATGGAAACGAAGTGTCTTAACATTAGGTGACCAGGTCCATCTGCCTAGATTACTTTAGAAAGTTGAATTATGTTAACCTGGGCTTTATTTTCAAAAATTTTGATAGTTTGTAAAAATATAACAAAATAGAATCTTTCGAATTCATGTAAGATTTATACTTTATAGTCAAAATTTAAAATTTTTTTTTTTTATTACAATTATTATCTGTTTTTCCCTTTATTGTTTTGTTAATCAAACAAACATTGCAAAGTAAAATAATGTTTTTTTTGTCTTACGTAAGTTCTTGTTCTTGTGTTATTCTGCGAGGGTTGGTCGGAAGGTTGACTGGTCTCTTATTGAAGCCAAACATATGTAATAAGGCTATCTGCTTGTTTATATTATTAATAACTGGCGTTGTTTCACGTATGCATAAAAAAAATAATACATAATGATTAAAAATAATACACAATGCTTTAAGATAAAAAATAAAAAAAATCATATGCGGGATACAGCCGTAACCAGCAGGGGCAGCAGGGTAGGCAGAAGTAATCTAGTTTTAAAATACTCTGTTCTCCGCTTTCCGCTCAATTCTACAGTGCGTTTGAGAGGCGGAGCTCAAGGCCGCGCTTTGCCTCGACACCAAAGCCAAGAATTGGAAATATATTGAAACAAATATTTAATTTTCTTGAGTGGGGATCGAACTCACAACTAGTGTTTACAGTCACAATTTTGTTTAAATCATTCAGTTTTTGTTAGTTTGTCTGACGACACGATCAGGAGGAGTTAAAACAGCGACCTGTATTAGCATATTGGAGACGTTTCGATTGCCAGTATCGCGATAATCTGGAAAGCAAGACCTCGAAACGTCTCCAATATGCTAATACAGGTCGCTGTTTTAACTCCTTTTAAATTAATTTAATTTAAGTTTAATGAATAAATATTCAAAAGTACTCTCATTAGTTGTGAGGTACCATAGATGGTATACAGGATCATATCTCGGTATCGGTGTGCGGTCAGTGTAACATTACATGCAGGCCGTTGCAGCAGAGCTCTGACACTCTTGCGACACACTGCACATGCACTGCGCACTTGCACAACTGCCTTTTATTTGAAATTATTTATTCCGTGTTGATTACCGACTTGGACTGCATTTAAAAGTGCAGCTTAACGCTCTCCCCCATAGCAGAGTTGGCAGAGGAAACTTGGTGTTCATGGGCGTGTTTAGTTATACCCAGTACGGTCTTGTGGTTGTGGCATTTTTACTAAGAAATAATTTAGCCTGAAATTAAAAAAAAAATACCTTTACGCGAATAAATCTGATCGAATCTAAAGCCCAGGCCCCATCTGGAAAATGGTCCGTTCTTAAAACATAGTATCTTAAGTTTCGGGACTCAACGTAACGCTGTGTCTTCCGTAAGGATATTGTCCTTAAGTACAAATAAAAACACCTTGTAAGAAAGTTAAACATGTTTTTCTAATCTATATTAAATTACTGTTTCGTTCGTTTCACCTGAGCAGTACATTGATGGCCCTAATTCCCTCTACAGCGTCACCGGGCTTGTCTCTGACCTTAGTTTGGTTACCGTGGAAGGTACAAACAAAGGAGAACACGGTGTTACTGTGAGAGTGAAAGAAAATTGAACGTAGAGGGATTTGAACCTGCCCCGCTTGGAAACCGCCAAAGCGCTCTGATCACTAAGCCATGCGTTGATTATTACAATTTATTTATGATGGCTAACTCTCTGTAGAGATTTTTGAACATCTGTAGACTATATAATTTTAATCAGAAGCTTAATATAGTACCATATGTTACCATGACCAAAATGATAAAGCTTGTCCTCATTCCATCGATTGGTCAGTGGTGGTCGTTATTGAACTGCAATGTAGGTCACTGCGACGATTCACACGTAATTATTTCGAAGGTAAAGGTTTACATTTTTGGACATAAAATGATACTTGCAATCGACATGAACAAATACATTTTTTAAATAAAAATAATATGTAATATTAATTTCAAAATTACGAAGCAAAAACCGACAGATCAATACTTCAAATCAGCCTATTTCGGTCCACTGCTGGACGTAGACCTCTCCTAGGATGCGCCAGAGCTCCCGATCCTCCGCCTTCCGCATCTTGTCGAAGCCAGCAACCTTCTTCAGGTCGTCGGTCCATCGAGCTGGAGGGCGCCCTACGCTACGTTTTCCGATCCATGGTCACCACTCAAGGACTCGTCTGCTCCAACGGCCATCGGCCCTTCGACAGATGTGTCCAGCCCATTGCCATTTCAACGTGCTAATTCTGCGAGCGATGTCGGTAACTCCGATAAATACTTAAGGAGCCATTTTTAACATAGATAATAATTTTTTTTTAGCTTCACGCTATGACGAGACAGAGTAGGAAACCTGGGAACCCAGTGTAGTACACTCCGTTACCATTAAAACACGTCCGTTCTCAACTTTCTGCAAAATTCTCAAAGCTTGGCGTGTTGATTGTCGGAAATCAACGCCGCACTTCGTTTACAGTCACACCCTTGTGCGCCACGACGTCCTCAATAGGAAAATTTACTAATAATTTACGATTTATTTTGGAAATCACTTCACCACACGGGTAAATTGATTTACTTAAGTTAAAGAAATATTTCTTTAAGTACCGCGATCACATTCTAGGAAGGATTGGAGGTTCCGTCCCGGAGTCCAGCATGTGCTAATGCAAATGGAAACACAACAATGCAATGAAACACAGTGGCAAAAGGTTTTAACGCTTAGCGGTCTGTATTTCTGAAAGTTGTAATAATCCGGTCTACTCTTCCCATAAGTGTTACGGCATAGCTCTCCCATTCACACTTTACCTACAATACTATATACTTATAAAGGTAGTTCTTTTGCTAAAACATATAGATACTTTTAGCATTTATGCAAATTAAACAAACTCTTAAAAGCTTCAATTAATTATATCTCGAACAGTCGACGCCAACGTTACATTCGCTTACAAATCAATGTCTATTGTCTTTGAATAGATGAATACTTTCTATTAAATATATAATCATTATGATTTAAGATACAATTTAAGAGCACAATGGGTAATTCTAAAGCATTCTCCACAAAGCTGCGCCCGCGCAGCCTGAATCATTTGCTCTTTTTGATGTAGCAAAAAGTTTTTTTAAATTATTTATATATATGTAGATACTAAATTATTTCAAATATTAAAATGGATAAGTGGTATACTTATCCACGCTTGTGCCTCAGCCCTACAACTGGCCTCAATTTATTATACGATGTAACAAATTGATTTAAAATAAAATATTGAAATAATTCCCAAATGCGCCGCGATGAAAATAATACTTCTAATCACCAAGTACCTTGAATAAATATCGTAAAGCTTTATAAGTTCTTGAGTGAAATAATATTTGCGAGATAAGTAAAGTTTGGAAATGCCTACAATACTTTATTGGCGGTGTATAATTACTCAGTGGTGTCCTAATAAGGCGAGTGTCGACGCTGACGTCACCTGCGCCCACGCATTGCACTGTTCGCGTTCAGCTTGATCTTGACTTCTAAATGGTATAATTGTTTAGAATTTATGGTAAATATACCGTCGAGGCGCAGTGGCATAGTGTCTCATTGTAAACGGTGGTTGACTGTTTTGATATCAATTCTCACTACCTAGAGGTACTACGTAACTTTTAGTTTTTCGTTCTGGTAACGAAACGAGGCGTTGATTTCCATGTAATGTTTGTGATTTCTTTGACTTCGCCACTCTACGGGAATGGTATATTAAGACGCTATATACCTCTTGTCTAGTCTGCTGTGAGCGGCATACAACATGAAACTAAAAAAAACAATTTTGCTTAATTCAATACTTATCATATACTTATACAATACAGTACTTATACATATACTTGTTGAAATAAAAATGGAAGCCAGTCGTAGCCAAGCGCAATGGCGCTAGCATGATACTCGAAGCACTATATGTTGTGGGTTCGATTCCCCCTCGATGATATGAAGTATTTAATATTTTCATTTTCATTTACATATGGCGCAGGTTAAGTTTCGCCGCTCAACACACAATGCCTCCAGAATTCGGCGGAAAGTGAGGAACCGAATTATCTTAATGGACAAGAAGTGTCTTAGCACTAGGTTCCCAAAATCCTTCTGCTTACCCTGATATGTGCAGAATACAGCGTGAACCTAAATAAAAATATTTTTTTCCATACAAAAATAATACACCACACAGATTAGTACTATATTACTCATATAATAAGATATCTGTTTCTTCCAAATAAATTGCGCGGAAAGCAAGATAATGGAAGTTGCAGGGCCAATATCGATTCCCGCTCTGAGTGCATTCCCCTGTTATACAAGTATGGTCACTGCTGTAACACCCTTGTAACTTCAATAATAACTTGTTTTTTAAACCTTTGGTACATCTTTATAATATATTGATATACATATACAAGCGGCCCGCCTGCGGCTTCGCCCGCTTGAACTACATGATTATTGATTTAATAAATAGAAGTGCCTGGCAACTATAACGACTTCTAATATGATTGTTTTACTACATTATCGTAATTTCTATAAGGATTTTTTTATGATTTATGAAGGTAACCTTCACCAAACTTTCAATTTTGTTCACTTTATTGTTTGTACTATGGACAATAGTGCTTTAAAAATATTTAATTTATCAATAGTTACAAAACCAAGACGTTTCGAATGTCATTCTTTAGCTAAACATCTTACCAGCACGATTCAGAAAATGATGGGCATCTAGTGGGCTTAAAGTTAAATTAAAACTGTTCAGAAAATAGGAATAATTAATAGTTAATATGAGAGTTACACTGAGATAGCAAAATAATAATTGTCACCGTTACTACTATACTTGATGTGATACAATAATGATGGCCGATAACTTATCCATAACAACTTTAAATTAACATATTAGCTATCGACCGGGGTTGAAAAATGATTATATTACTAAAATGCTATTAAAAAATAGGGGTTGGTGATCAAAGGGTGAATATTTAGGGTTGTATGTATTTTTAATGCAACATAATAAAAATAATAAAAAAATGTCTAAAAATTTTAAAAATATGTTAAGGAGGGACAACCCTTAAAAATAGATGTTAGCCGAGTGATTGTCACCAGAGTGATGAAATGAAAATAATTCATTTATTTCTAGTGACAATCGGATCCATAATCGTCATGTTGAAAATCAGTCACTATGCCGCTGCGCCATGATGGCTTCCATTTATTTATTGTTAATATAAATCAGGTATATTTGGGTAAGCAGAGATATCAGCGCTTATACTTATTTTCCACTTAAGACTTTCAACAATCATTGATTATATCATGGTAGACGGGAACAAAATTTGTCGAAAAATCTCTACCCTTTATTTTCTGTCTAAATTATATAAGAATTGAATTTCCTCCTCCCTGTTAGGTAGATTAAGTAGACAACTGTGAACCCTTGCTCGTATTCAGTAAATTTTCACTAAACTAATTTACTGTTATTGCATTAATAATTTATGGAATTGTGACTGGTTTATTTCACTTGGTCTTAAATTCGAATTTAGATATTCTCTTAAAAAGGAAAAACATTAAGTTAGGTACAAATACAAGCTTAGGAAACTCATCAACACAAGCGTGTGACTGTAAACGCGAAAGGTTGAGGTTCGATTCCCATTGGAGGAAATGCAATATTCAATATTTTCATTTGACTACTCCCATATGTTGTATTTTACTATTCTGCCAACTTCCTATAAGGTTATTACTAACTAGCTTGTCATTGACTAATGTGACCGCACGTCTTTAAGGATTCCGCTCACGTGCAGGTTATGGAGTTGGTGCCAAATATCGATAAATAACAATGCTTTTTATTTTTAACCAATTTCAAAAAGAAGGAGTCAATTCGAATTCGGAATGAAATAATTCGATGCTAACCAAAGAAACCATAAAATAGAAATCTACTAAAGAAAAACAGCTTCACGATTTTTCCATAGCAGAGCAGATTTAAAAGGCCCTCTTTTATTACCAGGTGTCCGTTACCTTGCTTCAAGCGGGATACGGCGTGAAACTACAAATGAAATAAAAATCATCAACAGCTTGTATCATCACAATGCCTTGTATGATCTGCTTCAGTTAAAATCAACTAATATGTTTATAAACACTGTAATCGATTATCGAACTGCAATGGAGACAATAACTTTGTTTTCAGTTTTTGTTCTGGCGCTGAAAATGGTATGACGATGACGTCACGATGAGGTCACGGGCAACCCTGGGCGCCTTGTCCTGTCTCTATAAGGTACCTTTAAAGGCCGGTTAATCGGATGTCGATTTTACAAGTTTATTAGTAAGCTAGAGTAACCTTTGAAATATGTCCGTTTGTCTTATGTTATTGGTAAGTATATGTTATTAATGGGACAAAACCCTTAGTTCTAAGTTGAAATAATAAAATAATGTATCACAGGCTAGGCAGCCTGTTGGCAGGGGGAAGCCAATATTCTGTATTATTTAGCTTTCCAAAGCAGAGCAAATTATAATATTTAAATAAAAATTATTTAAATATTATAATTTTTCTGACGTGGACCGTACCTACAACGATCGCGGCCTAGCGCTAACCACTATACCACAACGATTTCATATACTAGAAAAACATTACTTATTTTTTCAAGCTTACTTTCGATTATTGTTAAACATATAGTACCAAAAAATGTATCTCCCTACTACCTTCCTGTTTGTGACCAATTTTGTGGGTAAGGAATATATTTATATAATATATTTTTTTATAGAAAGTTATCTAGGGTTCCATGCCTCAAAAAGAAAAGATTAAACAGTTATAAGATCACTTTGTTCTCAATCTCGAAATAAATGGTATAGATAGAATCGGACTCCTGTCAAAACGATTTATCTCGAGATCGCGTGGAGGTATCTTAGAAATCAATATTCAGGTCTATGGTCCTTCGGATCACAGAAAAGAAAGATACGATATTAATGTATCGTTTGAGTTGAGATGTGTTGAGTATATTTTGCATGTAATTCACTGCGTCCTCAGAACCTTTACATAGTTATGAAATATGGCGTGAAGTGAGAACTTGCAATGCAAATAAAATAAAAAATCCAAAAAGTGAAAATTTCGCAGTGCAAACGTAATTTGTATTTTATTTTTAAGTTTATACTCTCCGAACCCGAGCGAGTCCTATTCGCACTTGACAAATTTTTATAAATGATTAATTGGGTGTTAATAGAACTCGTACTCATACACACGTCGTTACTAAATCTATTGATATAGATTTCGTAGCGAACCTACTAGAATATTGAAGTAATACAAACTAGATATTATAACGACTATAATAATAATAAGAATAAAGAATTTCCATAAATAATATACTATTAATTTACAATGTTTATTGAACATCTTTTAAATGCTATATATATAAATATTTAAATGCAATTACAATACTTCCATGTGACAATGATTGTCGACTACAGAAAATATAACTTATTATTGTTTACATATATCGAGTTATGTTGGTAGAAGAAAAAAATATAAAAGCAGGGTAGGAAGACTAAACGTAGTGTTAAGATAGTCTTTTCCCTCCGCTCCACTCAATTTTGTGAACATACTATTTTAAATGGCAAAACTGAGCGGGAATAAACATTTTAAATTTAATCATTTCTCAAGCGTGAATCAAACCCACAACCAACGCATTTACACTCGAACAATGGCCCATTGCGTCGCACTAGCCTCAATAATATCAATGAATATATATAATTTTAAAAGCAATCGAAGCTCGTAAAGGACAACCAGCTTGTAATACGGGCAGGAACTATGAATCAGCGTCCTCCGTCACACAGAGTCAGTCCTAGTTGTTGACATTAGCATTTTTACGTTTTCCTCACGCCCACGTATAAATTAAAATTTAACTGCAACCATTATGTTAAACAATATGTAAATAATAATATATTCTACTCAAATACTGACTGTAAACATTATAGATATCATCTCTACCCGGGAAATGGTTTTATAAGAATTCCATACCCAAAGGGCAAAACGGGACCCTGTTATTAAGACTCCACTGTCCGGACGGACAATGGAGTCTGGTCAAAAATTTTTCCAGATGTTATATTTATTTTATTTTGTATTTTTTTGCATTTCCTGTAATAGAACAACAAATAAAAAAAAACAGAATAAAATAAATTTTTAAGGCCCTCACACAGCAAACGTGATTTTTTTAAGTATTAGATAGTATAGTTTTATATATTAGTATTTTAGTATATTAGTATAGTATATTAGTATATTAGTATTTGCTTTTATAGCTTTCTTTTATTGATAATGGTACGGAACCCTTCACAAGCGAGTCCGCCACACAAACAGGAACTTTATTACTGCTGGTTAGACGAGACAAAGATGGGGATGGAGATATGATGTTGATGAGAATGGCTTAATTGGTCCTGTGAAGTGAAAAAAATGCAAAAATGTAAAGAAATGCTTTATTCTTATGTAAATCGCTTTGAATGTTAACTTTTCGATTTCATCTTTCTTATGATATAAACGAGAATCAAATCTCTGACCTTTGTTAATATGTTTTAACATTTTTTTTTAATTACCATACTTCAATTATCCTAATATGGTAACAGTATTTTAAAATGGAGGCTACAAAATATGTAAGTGTTCAATCTGGTTAAAATAAATTATGTGTAATTAATATGATAGGATATGCTTAATTAATATGTTTTCCTACTAAAAATAAAAAAACTATATATGAGCCTCCATGACGCAGCAACATACCATCTGACAGTAAACGAGACGGTTCCTGTTACGATTCGCACTCGGGGCAATTAATTATTTTCTATTCCTCGCTCTGGTAACAAGGATAAAGCGTCGCGGCGTTAAGTGCCGCCAAGTGTATCGAATGTGGGAAATAGAGTGTCTTGTGTACGTACACTAACCATCCACACCATCTGAATACGTGACACTCCACTACTCTGCGGTACTTTGTAGGAACTTCTTTCTACACCTATGGAATGGTCTACCTGCGCAAGTATTCCCGGTTCCAGACGACGTGGATACCTTCAAGAAGCGCGTCTATATCCACTGTAAAAACCGGCAACGCACCTGTAACTCCTCTGGTGTTACGCGGGGTCGTTTTCGGCGGTGATCACTCACCATCAGGTGACCCGGACGAGAGTTTGCCTTGTCATATCAAAAAAAACTAAAAAGTACTTTTTTCTATAAGTTTTTTATAAGTTTTCTATAAGTTCTCTTTAACTCCTAATTTCTAAAAATTTATTATTTATTTATTTATTTAGATAAAGAGTAGTTAGCAGTTTTTAACTGCTAATCTATAGAAATAAAATATACAGAAATTATCATTTGAGATCCTTATCTCGGCACAGAGTCTAACTGTAAACGCGACTTTTGTCAATGAGTCAATTTCCACTTGGGGAAATTGTTTAATTGTATGCAGAGGGAACGTAGTGTCAAACACTCCGTTCTCAGTTCGCCGCTTAGGAGCCCTTTGCATTATTACCAGAGCGAGGAACCCACAGCCGCCTAGTTTACAGTCACACACCGCTGCGCCACAAAGGTGATACGTAAGTATGTGAACAGAATAATTTAAAACCCTTGGTAAAAAATGATATATGAGACAACATGACCTTTACAGTTTTTCGATAACAAGGATATCGTAAAATATTTCTTGTTAATGGTAATATTTATTCATTTTCACTTTACAAAGTTATTTTGTAAAGTAAAATATGAAGTATGAATAAATAATAAAAAATTGTGGCTTCAACCCCACTCGAGGAAATGAAATATTTTTTTAAATATATATTTTAATTTCTTCGCTCTGGTGTCGAGGCAAAGCGTGGCGTTGAGTTCCGCCACTCAACACGCAGTGTTTTCAGATTTCGGCGAAAAATGAAAGACGGAGTATCTTAACACTAGGTTCCCTCTGCCTACCCTGCTGTATGTGGGATTCAGCCTGAAACTGATTTAATTTTAATTTAATTTTCAAGTTATTTAAGCTTCATGCATCTCTATCTTGCCAGATCAGCCATCACTCGTCCGCATATAGTGATGAAGGCAAAAAGAAAATGGCGTAACGATATTTCATTTAACACTAAGTGCGATTAGAGTTACGCCAACGAAATGGTGCAGTGCGTGAAGAATGGAAGAAAGTGTCTTAACTCTAGGATCTCTCAGCCTACCATGCTATGCGACATACGACATGTGTGAATATTTTTTTTACTAAGTGTCAAAGTAAACCTACATACATCGGTCTATGCCTCAATTTGGCTGGCAGCTAAAGTTAGCCAATACCGTAAAGCTTACATGACAGATATTTCTAATGAATGGGGAATGGGCTGTAAAAATGAATACAAATCTGAAATAAACAATACTTATTTATGGTAATTATAATGCCTTCTAAGAACATAACTAACTTTTTTTAACTTACTATCTATACTAATTTCAAAAAGCTCAAGAGTTTGTTTGATTGAACGCACTAATCTCAGTAACTGCTGGTGATGATAATTCTTTGTATGGAACAGAGTGTTTTGTCTTGGATGCCGCTATCTACCCTGCTATAGATATACGCGAGTTGTGGTGCAGGAGCATATGCTTAGGACGATAACCAAGGCACGGCACGCTACCATCAGATGGCCCGTACGTTCGCTTGTCGGTTGTCCTTTCTTTTTAACTGACATCTATAAAGAGGAAGTTATCAAATTTACTGAATTTTTTACTTTTGTTAACTGAGAACTTTTGACTGGGTAAAACGATTATCATTATTCTTTTTTTTTATTTGAAAACTAGTGCTTCCCGTGTGGTCCCATTTTAATTTGGTCCATTTCTGACAATAGTGTCTATGAAAAAGTCACATAAGCTTAGGTCAATATACCTCCAATCGATTTCGATGATTCTATTTTTATCGGTCAAGATACACTTCAACGATAGTTTGGTCAAAAGGTTCTGATTATTAATTCCGGGTGAGATTAAAGAAGTCGTTTTTTTTCTATAAAAAAATCGTGTTAACTGAAAACGTGACTGGTTGTTGGTTCGATTCCCAGTCGAGGTAAAGGAATATTTAAAAAAAATCCGCTCCGGCTAAGCGCAGCATTGAGTTCCGCCACTCAACACGAAATACCTCCAGAATTCGGAAAATGGGGAACGGAAGAGTCTTAATAGGAACGAAGTATCTTACTACTAGTTTCCCAGGTTCCCTCTGCCTACCCTGCTATGTGCGGGATACAGCCTGAACCTAAAAAATACACAGCCTAAAGAATTGAATGTTTCAACACCAGCTTCGATGATAACTGCGGGACAAAATTAAATTTAAAGCTAATTGATCTTTATTAGATCTAGAGCGGCGTTCCGTACAAATACAAATTCCGTACAATTCCGTACAATAACAATCAGCGTCTCTAATCGTATTGGAGAATGTTGACACTAAGCTACTTTTATCTACCATGTTTTGCGGGAAAAAGCATGAAGTAAAAAAGAAAAAAATATATCATTTCAATTAAATTTATAAATATTCGAAACATTTTAATTGAATGTCTTTAATCAAAATATATAATTAAATAAAGCTAAGCATATCCAACAAGTTTAAATGTAACAATATTATCATACCTAATAAGTAAGAAAGTACATACTAAGTAATTAAAATATAACAATCCTTATAAACTAAAAAATATATAAAATACTTTATTAAATATATAAAATACTTTATTATGTCCATCCGTGTTCGAATATGGCCATTTCAAAATATAGATAAAGCAAAGCACGGCGTTAAATTCCGCCACCTAACATGTCGAACAATTTCCTTTAAATAGACGATATTGAAGAATTAATGTCTAGCAACAAAGTAATAACATATTACCTACCTAACAACTACATAAGTACGTAAATAATAAACAAAAAACAGACCTACTATAGTACTAAATTCAATATACATAATCATAATAACCAAAGTCGGTTACCATTTATCTCTTAAGCCTGAGAGAGGGGTATGCGCCTGCGCATCGAAGCCTTCCACAAGCGTCAGTGATCGCTCGGACGTTGTACGCGTTGCACGTATTCTCCGCATATTTAATTTGTAATATCTATATATTTATACAGTACCCCGAGTGACCTGTGCTCGAACGAACGAAATTTAAACTAATATATATCTAACATATACCTAATAATTAGTTTTGAGTGTAGTTTTTAAGTTAAATGGTGTAAGCAGCGGTCAGGTGAGTCATAAGTCTAATATGTCATATATATATTATTTATTATTTAAATTCGCAACACCTCTGGAATTTGGCTGGTCCAGCCATATATTTTTTTGTTGCCATACATGGTAAATGTCATGTCAAAGCTGTTTTAATGTGTTTATGTCACATATAAATATTAAACATATATCATGTTTACAGTTTATCTTATTTTCATCCATTGTACATTATTTTGTAAAACACCGATTGTTAATAATGTGATGTACAAAAGATGCTCCTTTAAATAAATAGTCTTATATGTATATAGATCTTCCTATTACATATATGAATATTTACATACATACGTATATACAGACATAATATAATAAACTTGTATTGTTTGAAGCTAACGATGATACAAACTTGAATGCACTTTTGATATTAGTTATGTTTCCTCAATAATTTAATAGGTACTTACTATGTGTTTAATATACAATCGGTTATATTTATAGTGACAATAATGATAAAGCACTCATTCTCCTCTTTTCTTCTATCATCTGTGCTAGAAAATTGGAAGTTAGTTTCGTTATTATTAAAGTTTTAGGTTACGTACTCAAAGGGTAAAACCGGACCCTATTACTAAGACCCGGTGCCTGTCTGTCTGTCCGTCTGTGCAGGCCATATCTCATGAACAGTGATAGTTAAAGTGTAAAACTTTCTCAGATGATGTATTTCTGTTGCCGCTATAATGAATACTTAATCAATATTTAATGGGACTCTGATTATTCATCTGATCAAACGTGATTTTTTGGTGTTTATAGATAACACACCAGGGCGAAGAAATGAAAATATAAATTTAAATAAATATTTCGTGTCCTCGATGGATTGGATCGAACCCACAACCAATCGATTTTACAGTCACACTTTGTGCCTTTGCGCTACGACTGGCCTCACATACATATAGTAATTGGGGGCATATTTTTCTTACAGATTTGTTTATTTACTAAATGTTATTTTTTTGCAATATTGCATTTTAATAGTTGTAAGGATATATTTTGAAATATTTATTATAATTTATCTACGTTTATCTTAAGGGAGCCAATATTATCAAGACACGCGCCAGCGTGTACAGCCAAGCTGCAAAAAAATATTCTGCAACATTTGGGTTAGGCAAAGTGACTGTATTACTAAGGCTTTGCTGTCTATTTCTCGGTCCGTCTGTCACAAATAGATATAGGGACTCCTATATAACAAATATGATTGTTTGTGCCTTTTTTATAGATAATGGTACGGAACTCTTCATGTGCGTGTCCGTGTGCATGATGGCAAGCGCTTACCTCGCCTTCGTGGTCAAATGGAACTAATAAATAATAAAGGGATCAGCGAACATAAAGATAATTTTTCAATTCGAACCAGTGTTTACTGAGCTTAGTGCGTTCAACCCAACAATTTTTAAGCTTCATAATATTATATAGGATAGGCAGGGAGAACCTAGTGCTAAGACACACCGTTTCCTATTAAGAATAGTATATTTCTATAACAAATATACATATATGTACATTTCTATGTAACTTTTTTGTATACACCGCTATATTTGGAACATATAGCATACTAGGAACCTAGTATTAATACTCCGTTCCCAAATTTCTGCCCAATTTTCGAAAGACTTTTTTGTATATTAGCTTAATTTAAAGACGCTCTTCGTTCTAGATACACTTAATAACACTAACTTAGTAAACTTTATGTAAAGTGATATACTATTGTTATATTTAAAAGTGTTTCGCGTGCGCAAGCGCTATTGTTCCTTTTGTATCAGTGCCAGCCCTTACTTACTATAACATGTGATTCATGATATTATATTAAAATTATGACTTAATAGGACTCCTTCTTTCGTTTCCTCGCTCTGAAAGTTGGAAATAGGAGTATCTTAATGGGAAAGGAATGTCTTAACTCTAGGATCCCAGGTTCCCTTAGCCTATCCTGCTATATGCAAGATACAGGCGTGAAGCTAAAATATGAGCTCCTCAGATTGCTTGATTTCGGGAGTGCTTGAGTATACTCGGTGATTGTCACTTCGATTCTTGCTGAGTAACGGCCAACGTTTAAATATTTAAAATATCCTGACTTTTGAACATTATAACAGTGCAAAGTAAGGTTATGTTATTATGTCAAATCTTAACTTTGAAGTAAAAGTATTTCTCTTGTACACAATGAGCGGTAACTTATTTTATAATTATATTGTCAAATTATGCAAATTAACTTGCTCAGCTAATAAGATTATTTAACTTCGTAATTACACCATTGAGTCCGTCGTGATGCTCTGCACGTTTGATTGATAACGTGATGGTTGTAGGTACGATTTCCAATCGGGAAAAAAATATTTTTTTCTGATTGACAGTGCAGCGTTGAGTTTAGCAATGTCTCAAATACGAATGGCTCTCTATACTAGATTCTCCCTTTTACCCTGCCATAATAGGGATAAAGCTTGAAACTGTAAAAATGTTCACTACACAGCATGATAATTGTATTTTTGATTTCAATAAAATAATAATAACCTTTCCACAAAATAACCAAAAGTTCATTGCAATTGATACAAATCTAAATCTATTCGTAAGTTTAAAATGTTAGATCTTATATTTTGATAGAACTCATTAATATATTAAACTAAGTATAATTTTTTAATTAGAGGCCGTCGGCGTAAACGTGGCGGTTGTGGGAATGAATTATTTTTATTATTTCTTTTTACTAACAAGACAAAGCGCGGCGTTCAGTTTCGCCACTAAACACGTAATGTCTTGAAAATTGGGCAGTGGGATGGGGACGGAGCGTTCTTCACTGCTCATTTATTGATGAGACTATTGTGGTGTTTCGAAAATATGTTCCGAAATGTGGAAGCTACAGGCTCAAATCCCACATAAAATTAAATTAAATCAGCTTCACGCTGTATCCCGCATACAGCAGGGTAGGCAGAGGGAACC
>DWAO01001743.1:0-17849 GCA_018230605.1 Heliconius congener
TAAGCAAATAATTCTGTGGTTTAAGCGGGCGAAGCCGCGAGCGGGTCGCTAGTGTAGAATAAGACTGGATTTTTCACTTTTCATTCAATTTTGGAGAACGGAAATGTGTTAATGGAAACGAAGTGTTGAACACCAGATTCTCTCTGCCTACCCTACTATGTGTGTGCGCTAACCTGAATTCATTGTCTAAATGGGAATCGAAGGACGGTTATGGATTCGATTCCCATTTAGACAATGAATTCAGGTTTACCGTCGTGTATAGTAACAGCCAATACAGTCAGACTTTATATTGTTAATTTTTTAATGTTAGTTTTCATATTTTGTACGGACGGCCTTCCAATAGTTACAGAATAAATAGCCTTGCGTGACTAACAACTATGCTTCCGATTACTTTTGTTTCTAATTAGCCAATACTCTAGTTAAGGTTATCTTTGGAAATTATGCACATATGGATTTTCAAAACTAATCTGTGGATAGACCAAGGTCGGTCGTGGGTTCTTTTTTATTTTATTTGTTTTTTTTAAATGGTCAAGACGCTTTGTTATCCACGCTCCGCCCAATTTTTGAGAGAGCGAGGAAAATAAAATATTAAATGTGCCATTCCCCTGTGTGGGAATCAACCCCACAGCCGTCGCGTTTATAGTCATACGTTTGTGCCCTTGCGCCACGACGGCCTCGTTTATTTTTATTCAGTCTCCAATTATCTAGCTAGCATAAAAATGTAGTTTTTATGCATAAAAAATTATTCTTCTCACTTTCGTTGTAATTTTAGAATTGCTTGTAATATACCTACGTTTATTTATAGTTTCAGTACTATGATTCTAAATAGGGAACCTAATTATACGCTTTATTTCCCCTCGATTGTGTGAAATACATACGAGTATATATAGGTGACATAGAGCTTATAAAATTTTTTAGCCTTCCACACATATAAATAATATATATTTTTTGCCTTCTCTATAAAATGATCATCTTCGCGAGAATCCATACGGCTACACCACACTTACACTTTTTGTACAAAATAACATTTAATTAAACACATTTAACTGTTTGGTTGAATGGCCTATCTCATGAACTTACTACTATACTGCTTGGATAAGAAAAAAAAAATTTGCGTTGGATAGTCCATTTATCAAGGAAAGTAATAGACCATATTGCATTACGTTAATCTTTTCGACGTAATCCCTCTGTACTAATAAATAATGTAAGAATGTGTCATGTGTTATAAGAAGGAAGATTTTCCTTTGACCACTCTGGTCGAGTCGCTAGGTAGCTTTACTATAAATAAGAAAAAAAACGTGCCTCTAGCGTAAATTGAAGTCGCAATCATGACACTTTCACTTTCATATACTTTCTTTATTAACAAATAACATAGAAAAAACAAAATAATATTTATAAACAAAAATATTTAAGAATAATAAGTAAGAATATTTAATTGTCCGTGGGAAAGCACCTGCCTGGTAGCACGCGGGTGGTCACTTAATTATTGATGGTGTATCGATTTTACTACACTATGGCTTTCTTTCAATCTAGTTTTATATTTTATATAAAACTAGTTTTCGCCCGTAACTTTGCTTGCATGGACGTTGAGACGAAAAATAGAAAATCACGTTTTTCCCTTTCCTAGGCACGGAATTCTCTTTAGAGGTATGGAACCCTAAAAAATTTAATTATTCATTTTGAATTAATTACACACACAACACATCTATTTGATAGGACTAAGATTGACATTATATTTTTGGCAAAAAAATATCTAAGTACTGATAACCTCCTTTGAAGACGGTTAATTTTTAGGGTTCCGTACCTTTTAAGGTAAAAAGGAACCCTTATAACATCACTTTATTGTCCGTCTTTCTGTCTGTCAAGAGTGTTTATCTCAGGAACGTTTGGATATATCGCGTTGAAATTCAAATCATATACTCAGATTTACGGCACCATGATTTTTTTAAAAAAAACTTGTTTTTACATTTACTTACAAAAAAGATATGGCAGTTTATATCGCAAAAAAAACGTATTTTTCACTATAAAGGGAATCAAAATTAATAGAGTCCTTCCGGTTGACCTAGAATTATGAAATTTGGCAGCTAGTAGCAACAGGTAGTTCAGGAAAAAAATGTGAAATCTATACATTTGTGGTTAAATCCTATAAAATAATAGCCTTAACAGGGGAGGCAAAATTAGCTATTAAAACCGCTTGTTCAAGTGAGGTATCAGATGAAAGGGATCTGGCTAAGCTAAGCTTGAATTTCAGAAGAAACTCGAGACCTCCAATTTTTGTACGGAACCCTCGGTCGGTGAACCAGACTCGCGCTTGTCGCGCGTGATTCACACGGTATCCCGCATGTAGGTGTAGCATCCCGCATATCCCGCATGTAGGTGTAGGTGTAGGTAGGTGGGCAAAGTCAACCTCACTAACCTAGTGACTCTGCCCAGAAAACACTCCGTTCCCCACTTTCCGTCCAACATTTCAGAAATTGCGTGTCGTATTGTGGTGCAGTGGGACAGCATCTTACTATAAGTGGGATAATACAATGCCTCTTATCTATATTTGAATGGCCGCGCGTGAATAACGTAGTGTCTTAACACTAGATTTTCTCAGCCTGTCCTAGCCTAATTTAGCGGAAATGAAACTTAAACTAAAAATTCTCTTTTTAGTTTACAATGGAAAATGGCCATCAACCGCTCGAAGAAATCGCAATCAAGAAAATCGTCTCCAAAACTCAAAGAGTACCAAAATCTCAGCATTTCGGGCGAAGTTTGGACAGAGTTAGTCAAATAATACCAACTTTAGAGCCAGGTATTTTAGATCGAATAACTTTTGAAAGTGAGAAGCTGAGAGATATAAGTTGTTCTTCATCAAGACGACATAGTGACGATGGTGGGAGAGCTAAGAAGGAATTCCGAGATGGTAAGTCTATTCGAATCCATTTTATGTTGGTTCAATTTATTGGTTTACTAGCTCAGGATAATTATAGGGTGGAAACGTCAGCGTTCCTTTTTAATTGTATTAGGCTTTTGTAGAATATAGATGATAAAAAAATTGATAAAAATGCACATTTTAGATGGAACCAGCTCAGAACCACCAACAGCAGGTATAACTAACTACAACGCGTGGAACGATCTAGCAAGCTCAAGGTCGACCACGCGAACTGAACTCAGTATATCTGATGGACATGTTGATGATGAGGTAAGTTTACCAAAAAATGAATTTTTACTGATATTTTCAATTAAAAAATATCAAGTTATTGGTGAAGAAGGCAAACTTAATTTCATCCTCTTTAATTGTATATTTTTTCACGTAATTGTTTCTATTTAATTTAATTTTTTATAATTTTTTTTTCTTTTTTTTTTTATTTTTATTTTATTTTAATTTTTTTTTTGATATTTTAAATGAAATTCCTTAACCGGATTAATTGCATATATTTAGTATTATACATTTTTCGAAATCCCATGTTTCGAACAGTTTACAATAGTCCTGAGGATAAACTCAAATTAATAATTATAATTGCAATAATATCTCGCGATAATTGTTTGAACACTTAGACAATTTTCATTCTAATTATTTTCTAAAATGAATAATTTTGTTTAAAGATTTTAACACGTCGTCGAAGTCACGATTCAGCATTACCCGCCACTCCATTGCAGAAATCGGTGTGGCGGTCCGCCGATAGTCTTGCGCCAGACTCGGCTTTCGGAACATCTCTTGCTGATATCATGGAGAGCCCTAGTAATAAGGTAATTTTATTAACAGTAGTTTTTGTAGTTAATAAAGGTTTACATTAAAAAAAAATATTTAGGAAGAATACTAAATTGAGTGTCTTAACATTAAGCTCCTTCTATATATACGAAATACAGCGAGAAGCCGAAAAGAAAAGAAAATTAAATTGATAACTAATAACTATAAATAGGGAGGACAAGTCGTGGCGCATCGGTACAAAGTGTTACTGTAAAACCGACTGGTTGTGGGTTCGATCCTCACTCGAGGAGTTGAAATATTTACTTAAATGTATATTTCCATTTCTTCGCTCTAATGTCGAGGCAAAGAGCGGCGTTGCCACTCAATACGCCTTCAGAATTCGGCAAAAAGTAAGAAAGGGAGTGTCTTAACACTAGGTTCCCTCTGCCTACCCTGTTGTGTGCGGGATACATTAATAATTAATAATTTGTTAATTAAAGATTCGTCTTAGAGAGGATCTTAAATCATCAAGAGACAGTTCAGAAGAAAGAAGAGCGACGCTCAATTGGCGTTTAGTCAAAAACATAACACACGCGGCCGTAGCGTTCAATAAACACAACTTACCCGGCACACCGCTACCTAATTTTGAGGTAATTCATTTTAAAATGGTCTTAGGAAAAAATTGAGGTCAATTGCTTTGTTTGCTTCTAAAATGAATTTAGGTGAAATTATCGTTAATGTTGAAGTAGAAAAATAAAAAAAAGAATGTAGCTTTGTTATAAATAATCTTACCTAAAATAAAAATGGCTTAATTTAGACAATTATTGGGTACTGTACGGATAGGTCATTTAGTGAAAGTTTTGTTATTTGTTTATTCGTTAATAATGCATCGCTGGCTAAATAAACAAAGGAAGAGCTACGATTTTTTATTGTATATTTTTTAATAGTTTCACGCTGTATTCTGCATAAAGGACGGAAAGGGTAATCGGCCTAGAGAGGCTAGGCAGAGGGAACCTAGTGCGAAGACTCCCAATTTCCGCCCAATTCTCGAAGCATTACCTATTGAGTGGCGGAATTTAACCCCGCACTTTGACCTTTACCAGAGCGAGAAAATATTAAATAATTCATTCCCTCAAGTGGGAATCGAACTCAGTGTTATTTATATATTTTTTTATTGAACTATAGTCATATAATGGTTATTGCAGTGGTCACACAAACCAAATTTAGTATTACAATGTTATAAAAAACATATACCGTTTATAATTTTATAAAACATCTTAATTAAATTTTATAACTATGTTAAAACAAAAGTTGTAATAGTAACATATTTACACATTTCAATTATTTGGTCTGATCGGTTCCTTTATTCGCCTATATGCCTTTGAAATATTGTCTTAAAGACGCGGCTTCAAATCCTGCTACAAACAAAAACTATATACGGAATTCAATAATGGTAAAAGTATTTTTTTTAATGAACTTTTAGTCAAAAACAACAAGTCAAAACTCATTTTATAGAGACGATAGAAAACATTCGGTTTCTCAACCAACGCCGAATTGCTCTCATGTTCATAGTAACGAAAAAGAAGATAATAGAGGGGAGACAAGCTATGAGGTAAGATTCTAAAAGAAATATATAGAAAAAAAAAATATTTTTTAAATTTTTATTATTTATTTCTAGTCAAGTACTTATCGTATTCCTTTCCTCATTTTACACCGTATTTTTTAAATGCCGCGTTTTGCCTTTTTATCGAAGCATGCCAAATATAATATTTAAAAAAATACGTGTGCGTCTCAGGACGCTCGAAAGATTACCACATCTTTCGAGCGTCCTGAGCGTCCTAAAATAATGTAACTTAAACTATTTAATATAATAAAAATAAAAATAATAAAATAGCCTTTATAAACAACAACAGAAACTGTTTAATATTAAAATTGTTTAAATAAACGCTATAAAATTGCGCTGTGGGCCAGAGTGAGAGAGGAGCCTGTCTGCCGTCGCCGTATGCGTGAGAGAGAGGGCAGACTCGATGCGACGCGTTACGTTATGTAATAGAAGACAAAAGAAGTTGTTTTAAAAAGTTCACTTCCCTCCTGGGGTTGAACCCGCGACCGTAACGGTAGCAGTTAATTTACCTTGTTTAACTCATTTATTTTTATTTTTTACTCCAGGGTCTAGACCCAAGTTCCTTAATGTTTCGCGACGGAAGGCGTCGTATAGACATGGTGTTGGCGTATGAAGAAGAAGATCTTGGTGTAATGACTGAAGCTGAAGCGAAGAAAAGAGATTACAGACGGACTTTTCAGGTTTTTGTTATTTTTTTTAAAAAATATATACATTTTTATAGTTAAATGGAGGGATATCAAACCCACTAACATCGTGTTTTGTGTTGATTTTAATATTTTTTTGTTATTTAGACAACATATAATTTTCTTATCTGAGCCAAGCGTATATACCTATTTATATTTTATATTTGTTTTATTTATTTTTCAGGAAAACTTAATAAAAGAAGGCTTAGAACTCGAACTGGAGAACAAATGTCTATCATTCGATGGTAAAACGTGGTTTCTAAAAATCCATATTCCATGGAAAACGGAAATGAGACTGGCCGAAGTCATTGGAATGAAGCTGCCTACTAAGAAATTTATAACTATATCTGTTAGAACTTGGTAAATTGTATCGTGGATTAGTATAAGGATAGATGCGGGTTCGAATCCCGCTTGTAACATATGTGTTGATTTTTTTTAACCTTCACGCTGTATCCCGGATTTAGCTGGATAGGTAGAAGGATCTTAGTGTAAGACACTCTCTTCCCCATACAGACCTTCCGCACCCACTTTTCGCTAAATTTTCGAGAAATTGCGTGTTGAGGAACGGAACTCAACGCAGCGCTGTATTATACCAGTGCAAGGAAATGAAAATATTAAATATTTCATTTCCCCCATTTTATTTAATATATTTTTTTAAATATATTTTTTTAAAATATATTTTATTGTTATTTAAACATATTTTATTGTTTGTATTTAAATATAATGATTCAAACATATTGTTTTAAATATACTATACCCAGTGACTAAATTATGTTTAAAAATTACCAAGACTAAGAAAAAAAAGAGGAATAAACGCGGCGTTGAGTTTCGACACTTAACACGCTATGATCCCGCATCTCCGGAAAGTGGGAAACGGTGTATATAAACGTCAGGTTCCTTCTGCCTACTCTGCTATGTGTGGGATACAGCGTCAACCTATGAAAAGGAAAACTAAGTATTTAGTAGAATAATATTAACTTAAGTACTTAGTTATATAAAATTCAATATTTTAAGTAACATTCAATATTTTAAGTTTTTGTATAAGTAAATTTAAATTTTACGCATTATTTGTGTGTTCATTAAACCTATTAAACTTTAAATTATATAGAGTTTCTCTTCAGGGCGGCCACGACTCGTCGACCCTACTGTATTTAATATTACAGTACCTATTTTTAATTTATAGTTTTTATTTTACAACTATCGTCATATAATAAATATTAATTTTTTTGTTAACACAAATTTTCTTTAAACAGAATGAAGAATTACTAAATGAAATAGAAGAGAATTGGTATATAAAATCGCGGCGGAAATGGCTTGAGTTTTACGAATATGACCATTCAAGAATCGAACCTGAACCCTCTTATTATATTGCCACTGATAAGCCGGGGATTAGGAGGGAGGAACAGTAAGTTTATCCCAATACTATGTGAATTAAATGAACAAGGGCATTATGAAATTTGAAATTTTATTGTATAATTTTTTTATATTTTCTTGTCATCTATACTTATAAAATATTGTAATGGATGCTATACATGAAAGATGTGCAAAAAAATATTTATTGGTTAATAAAGGCCTTATTAATGTAATAAAATCTAAAATGATAAAAAAAATGTCTGTCTGTGCGTTTGTTGTTAACCGATTTTTGCCTTTTAATTTTGTCAATCGGTTCACAAATAATAAAGTAATGTCAATATCAAAATATATTGAGTTTCGCCACTCCACACGCAAGCTCTCGAAAATTTGAAAACGGAGTGTCTTAGCACTAGTTTCGTTTTGTGTATCCTGCTACTTTTTAACTTGTTTTACAGATTTTTAGTAAAGGACAGATATACACAATTTTCACCGGCACAAAGGAGTTTATTAGTTATGCAAATATTGCTTAGAGCCAAATATGACAACATTGACACTAAGGTAAGCTTTTTTACCTAAGTTACAGGTAAGTATTGCATAAACAAATATACATACATATATTAGGTGGTTTAAATTAAGAGTAAGTTGTGTATATACTATTAATATTGAGTAGAGGAGAGTGACCAAAAACGGGATAGTATTACTAATATGGAATACCGTTAATTCTACCAAATGGAAAGTCGCACACGCGATAAATAGTGTTTAACTCTTTCTTTTTACCCGCATTCGCACGTACAAGTTGTAACATATCAATCGAGTGAGCACTTTCGTCGTTATCGCAATGTTTCGTTTTGTCGCTCCGGCATAACTTTCTAAGGTATATATAAAAAAATGATATTTTTCGTATAAAAAAAGTGTACTCAGTACTGCTTTTATAACTTCTAGAGGTAATTTATATAGATGTTTTTTTTTTTGAAGTCAGTCGTGTTCCAGGGGCACAAAGTGTGACTGTAAAACCGACTGGTTGTCGGTTCAATCTCCACTAGAGGAGATGAAATATATACTTAAATTTATATTTTCATTTCTTCGCCCTGGCATCGAGGCAAAGCGCGGCGTTTAGTTCCGCAATGCCTTCAGAACTCGGCAGGTAGTGGGGAACGAAGTGTCTTAATACTAGGTTCCCTCTGCATACCCTGCTGTTTGCGTGAAGCTGATTTAATTTATATAGTTAAGACGGTATGCGTACTCACTAACTTGAAAGTGGGGCCCTTTTACAGGTAACGCTAACTAAAGGCACACGCTCACTTTTGTTAAAATAAAAACGCTCGTATTTTAATGTTTTTAACAATAGAGTAAAAAATGTATATTTATTATTACCAGACCCTTTACGGTTAAAGCTTGTTTAATATTGGGACAAACTACGGTATACTAGCACTCCTCCTCCTCTTTTGACGTATATTATTTACTGGACTGTTTCAAGACCCCTTATAAGCGCTCAGATAACTCCAATGGCTCAATCATCGTCCCAGAAAGAGATATACCTTTAGGTGGCGCTACCTCTAAAACAGGGATTCCCAAACTTTTCTTGATCAAGGAGCACTTTTATATCATTCTTGGTAGCACTATAATGTAGGTATAATAAAAAAACAAAAACTTCCCCTCAACATCACCAGTCATAAAATTAAAATCGTTTGCGAACCATATTTAGGCTTAACGGACGGACCACTGGTTGGGAATCAGTTGCTCTAAAAGGACCCCGTTTTCAAATTAGTAAGTACGCATATTGTGTTAACTACATATTAGAGTCTCAAAATTTCAGCTTTGCCAAATCCCAGGATCTTGGGCTAAATATTAATATGTCATATTTTAACGGATTTGAAGTTTTGAACAGAGTGATATGTCACTAAATTCTCTGTTTTTCTATCAGTTCTATTTTTTTTGTATTCGTAGATGGGAATTCGTAGATTATTGAACGATGGGACCTACTTGGCTTGTTTTCCCTTACATGAAGGGCGATATGATGTTGACATGGAGGATAAGACACAGTCGGATAGACGGGTATCCTTAATTTTTTATACATATTTTTATTATTTGTATTGTAATACAGTGAATAATTAGTTATATATAGTTATAAGTTTATAGATACCATTTTTTAAAATAATTCAAAGATTGGTCTCAATAAAATGACAAGTTGTGGGTTCGATTCTCACTCGATTAAATGAAATATTTAACATTTTCATTTCCTCGCCCGCCTAAGAAGGCAAAGTGTGACGTTGAGTTCCGGCACGCAACACGCAATATCTCGAGAATACAGCGGGAAGTAGGGTACGGAAGTATTTTAATAGGGACGGAGTGTCTTAACATTAAGTTCCCTAGCCTAGTATGTGCGGGATAGATTGTGAAGGTAAAAAAATAGAAATTTAAAAATACAATGGGCCCTATTGTATTTGAAGCCTGTATATTTTTTTTAACTATAAACTTAATTAAATAATACCTTTCCTTAATATAGAAAAAAAGTTTATATATTGATTATGGTGATTTACATAATGAGCATTATATTTATGTACCTCGATGTTTATATTTTTACTTACTTTTTTTTGCCTGACCGCGACGTAGCCCAAAAGAAGGGTTATGTTTTACGATAATATTTATATAATATATTTTTTAACTAATTTGTACTACATTTATTTCCAGCTGCTATACCTAGAATGGGCTCGACCATGTAAATGGTTTAAGAAACAACCTCTCTGGTTAGTCAGAAGATATTTCGGGGAGAAAATAGCATTATATTTTAGTTGGTTGGGTTTTTACACGAAAATGCTTTACGCGCCCGCCATTGTGGGCACTTTGTGTTTCTTGTACGGCTTAGCGAGTATGGAGTCTAAGGATAATATACCAAGGTGAGTGATTTTGTATCACAGTATGACTATATAAAGGTGGTTGTGGGTTTTTATCTCATTAGATTTTCTTTTTCGTAGGTGGTGCAGAGGCATAAAGCGTGCGATTATAAACGCGACTGTTGTGGGTTCGATTCCCATTCGGAAATCGAAATCGAATATTTAATATTTTCGTTTCCTACCTTTGGTATTGAGGCCAAGCGCGGCGTTGAGTACTGCCACACAACATGCAATGGCTTAAGAATTCGACAGAAATTGATGAACAGAACTGTCTCAATAAGAAAAATGTCTTAACATTAGATTTCCAGGATACCCTTTCTACCCCGCTTTATACGAGATATAGCGTGAAACTAAAAAACTATAAATATTGGTATTTTCTACTTAATTTCAGTAAAGAAATATGCGACACCACGGGACCAGGTAACATAACACTGTGCCCGCTCTGTGATAAGGCATGTCAATATCAATCCTTATCAGACTCGTGTTTGTTCGCTAAGCTCACTTACCTGTTCGACAACCCCGCGACCGTGTTCTTCGCTATATTTATGTCATTTTGGGGTAAGTTTTATTTGTAATTGGGTAAGACTTACCCTAGTCATATTAATTGTACTAAATTGTTGAAAAACGTATAATACAAAAATTTTACTAATAAATAATTATAATATTTATATATATATGTTAAAAAAAATAAAACATGCTTAAAAAATTTTTTTTTAAATATGTTTCTTTGTTAAGTCAATAGATAATTTTAGTATAACGTCTCTAAATAAACGATAAATAAAGAATGAAAAAAAATTGTACTGACCCCATTGTAATATATATATATATATTTTTTTCTGTTTTAATAAAAACATATTTTCTTAACAAATCGAAATAAAACAATTACTTTAATCACATTTTTCAGCAACGACCTTTTTAGAATTGTGGAAACGAAAACAGTCGGTTTTGAGGTGGGAGTGGGATTTGGGTGGTGTCGATCAAGTAAGTCCTGTACTTACTAACTATATTGTGTTACATACATTTTTGATTAATGTAGAGGTTATTTCTTCCCTTTTCAATAGGATTTTTTTTTATTGTTTTCTATAATTTTTTGCTTTACACTGTCTCTCGCACATAGCAGGGGAATACGCAGCAGCAAAATAGGAACTTAACCTGGTGTTAAGACACTTTCCCCACATTCCGCCAAATTCTTTATTCGACGGAATGTAGAGAAGCATTACCTGTATAGTAGCGCAACTCAACGCCCCGGTTTGTGTCGTTACCAAAACGAGAAAATAACAATATTAAATGCTTCATTCCCCCGCGTGGGAATAGAACCACAACCTTCGCGTGTACAGTGGCATACTTAGGCCCCTACGTTACGAGCTCTAATTATTTTTGAAGTTGACTATTTGACTTTATGCAATAGTTGTCAGAACAATTAACAATTCTAAATAAACAGAAATTTCTATACAATTAAATATAAAATCTTTTATTCCAGGACGAAGATCCTCGACCAGAATTTGAAACTTCAGTCAAGACATTCCGAATGAACCCCGTTACTAGAGAAAAAGAGCCATATTTACCTGGATGGCAGAAAACGATGCGTTATGTCGCCACTAGTTCAGCTGTTTTGTTTATGGTAAGTGTAATGGGTAGTAAGTTCAAAGCTTATAAATGCGGTAACCAGTGAAAATATCGCGTTTATCACAGTACTGAATATTAAAAATAAAAACGTACAGTACAATCGAAGAATCTGAAGTTAGGGGCAGATTTGATTTAAGAATTTTCTCTTACTTGGTAAGAAAATAATCAAAAAATATTTTCTTACTAAGCGCGAATGAACAATGCGTAAAAGAAAACTTAACTTCGGGACGGCCACGACTTGTCAACCGCACTGCGATGGATACACGTTGCATATTCGGTATAACGACAATGAGACATTATTACATAACATATAAGATGTCTTGACATTGATTCGGCATTGAGCGGAGTGTCATAACACTAAGTTCCCAGGTTCCCCTTGCCTACTCTCCTATTTGCAACGTGAAGCTAAAAAAAGGAAATTTCATTGCTCTAGTGGACAACTGGTTGCATAATTGTTCTCCGCTCAATATGTTTAGTATCTCTTAAATTAAATGGAATGGGTATAACCAGATATTATTAGGTCTAAGTTCACTTTGTCTACACGAAGACAATATATAACAAATATTTTTTTTAAATTATAAAGAAAACCCTTAAAACTATTTATTTTTAACTTTTTTCACGTTGTATCCTGCTACAGCATAGCAAGGTAGGCAGAGAGAACCTGGGAAGCTAATGTTAAGACACTGCGTACCATTAAGGCACTTCCGTTCTCTATTTTCCACCGAATACTGGAGACATTGCGTGTAGAGTTGTCGAACACAACGCCGCGCTTTACCTTGTTACCAGAATGAGAAAATGAAAATATTAAATATTTCTCTTCCTTGTGAATCGAACCCACAACCTGTCACGTCTACAGTCATACACTGGTGCCCCTGCGCCACCACCGTCTCAAACCATTTCTGTACATTTATGAACATAAATGATCAAATAAATCTGATGGCACGAAATGGATCAAAACAACACGAGAGGTTGAAAAATATTTTTAGACAACACATAAAAAAAATATTTTGCATAAATTTCAGATAACTATAGTAATGGCTGCCGTGTTAGGCACAATTATCTATAGAATATCGATGGTGTCAGTAATTTACGGTGGTAGCGGGTTCTTTTTGAAGAGGCACGCAAAAATATTCACCTCCATGACCGCTGCGTTGATTAATTTAATCATGATTATGATTCTTACTAGGGTGAGTATTAAATTACTATTTACCTTTATAACCGACTTCAAAATAGAGGTTATCAGTTTATTAAGTATGTATGTAGGTATGTAATATTGTTAAAATCGGATCGGATATTTGAATAAGATGTTTGTTCACAAATTTCTCGTGTCATACTGAGATGATACTTTTTCATTTAAATGAGTATATTTACAACTTCAGGAACAGTCCAAATTTTATCAAAATCGTTTTAATAGTTTTGGAGGTATGATTTAGGTACCTAGGTTGTAATAGATAATAGGTATTTTTTTTAATTACTTTATTTTTACCACATCAATCTTTTCCCCACGCACTTGCAATTTTCGAGACATTGCGTGGCAACTGGATCTCAAGTGGGAAAAACTACTAATTCGAATAAAAAAATGCATGAACCCACAACCTTCGTGTTTACAATCTACGCAACTACTGCTTTTTTTTATAAAATAATATTTTTGAACGACACGACATAGAATTTTTTTAATATATTTAATTTGCTTTACAGATATACGGAAAAGTTGCTTTGTTTTTGACAAACGTAGAAAATCCTCGAACACAAACTGAATATGAAGACTCTTATACGTTCAAAATATTCTTCTTTGAATTCATCAATTTTTATTCATCGCTCATTTATATTGCATTCTTTAAGGTAAGCTCTATTTATATTATTGAGGCCGTTGTGGTTCAGCAGCACAGCGCCTGATTGTAAACGCGACGATAGTAGATTCGATTCCCGATTGGGAGAATGAACAATTTTAATCTTTCTCGCCATAACAAGACAACGTGGCGTTGAGCTCCGCCAGTAACACGCAATGTCTCGAAAATTGGGCGATGTGTAAGGAACAGTTTACATACATAAATACGTACAATAACAGTGTTATATATACATACATTTTTACCCGAAAATATAATATGCCACAAAAGTTATAATGCATCTATGGATGATGGATATGGATATTTCCTCTTTTTTTTCTTAACACCACTCAAAGAGTATGCTTGTAAGATAGTGAAGTAACAAAAAATTGTATATAAAAATTGTTTTTTGTATATACTGAGTATCATATACATACGGTATCTAGGAAATAACTCCTTTAAAGATTGGAGATGTTAAATATGGCAAATTAAGTAAAAAAAAGCAGCTTTACGTTTTCATCCTGCATAGCAGGGTAAAGCCTTTCTTCCCACGCATTCTGCCCAATTTTTGAGATGTTGCGTTGAGAATATTTAAAAAATGATTATCAGTGCAGGCATCGAACCCACATCTGTCGCGTATAAAGTCAGAGGTTGTTCGAATGTATCATGTGGGTTTAATTATTTTTAAAAAATACACAACAAAAAAACTTAATATTAGATTTATCTCGCTAAGTGCGTTCACAAAGCTAAACAGATCATAAATAAAATAATTAATACTTTGAGGCCGTATGGCGCAACGGCACATGCGTGCGACTGTATACGCGACAGTTGTGGGTTGTATTCCCATTCGGGGAACAAAATATTTTATATTTTCATTTCGTCATTCCATTAACGAGGAAGACTTTATATGACGGCATTCCTTCATCATTCGGGGTATGGGGGGAACGAAAGTATCTTAAAGAGTATATTAGGTCTCCAGGTTCCCTGTCTCTACCTTGCTATGTGAGGAAAACATATCTTCTTCATTCCAGGGTCGTTTCTACGACTATCCCGGTGACGATCAAGCTAGGAAATCTGAATTTTTCAAACTAAAAGGTGACATCTGTGATCCGGCGGGATGTCTCTCAGAACTGTGTATACAATTGGCTATTATAATGATTGGGAAACAGTGTTTTAATAATTTCGTCGAGTTGGGATTTCCGTGAGTATCTTTTTTTTATTTTCACAAGAAAACAGATGAATATTATAAATTTGACGAATCTGCGTATGTGTGTGTGTGTGTGTGTATATGTAGGATAAACACATACGATCCGATTTTGATTTTGTATGATTCATTTGTTTCATACATTTGATCGCGAGTATTCTTAGCAATGATTCAGGAAAATACGTTAAGCCATTTGAATATTATCAAGATTAGTTTAAAGACTATTTTCCAATTTCAATCTCGACACTCAACTACCTTCTAGTATTTTTCTTCACCTATTTTTAGTAAACTGCACAACTGGTGGCGTCAAAGGTCCCATAGAGCTGTCACCAGAGACCCCAGCAAACCCCATATGGCCTGGGAACAGGACTACCACCTCCAAGATCCAGGAAGGCTTGCGCTGTTTGACGAATATTTAGAAATGAGTAAGTAACACTTTATATGTTACTAGATTGAGAAAATTAAAATATTTAATAAGCCTTAAAAAAAGAGTTCCCTTCCGTACATGAGTAGACACCTCTTTATATAAAATTAACAGCTACCGTTTATACAACCTTATTTTTTTGGGGTCCTGGACGATATTACTTAAAAAAGAAAATAATTTTAATATGTATATATACTCGTAACTGTATAAATTATAAGTATATAAAATTCTGTCGTTACTCAGTGACTGACAGACAACGCACAGACGACACACTTCTTGAAATATTTTTAAAATTTTTAAAGTGTCAGTCCACACTTATTAAAGAAAAATATTTGTTTAGAAAACGTATAAATATTTGAACGTAGCGGGATTTGAACCCATGCTTCCTGGAAACCCACCAGGCGGTCTGACCACTAATCCATACGTTCTTAAACCTATGTTACGTTCAAATTTTTGAGTGTTAATTATTTCAAGTGTTAATGGACTTAGTTTGACGGGTTTTACTTTCACACGTGAAGTGATACTGATTGGATTTAAATTTAACTTTATAGTAATACAGCTTATTCATCAGAATAACTTATAGGTTACAATTTAAGTGAACATTTTGTATAATTTGGGCATATAATAAATAAATCAAATAAATCAGCTTCACGGTGTATCCCGCACACAGCCGGGTAGGCAGGGGGAACTTAGTGTTAATACACTTCGTTCCCCACTTTTCGCCGAGTTTTGTAGGCGTTGCGTGTTTGCCTAGACATCGACATTAGAGTAAATAAGATGTTCTATTACATATTATAATTTGACTTCGTTCGCTATTGTTTTTATTTGTTTTTATTCAGTTCTACAATACGGTTTCGTGACGCTGTTCGTGGCGGCGTTCCCGCTGGCGCCGCTGTGCGCGCTGCTCAACAACATCGCCGAGATACGCTTGGACGCTTACAAGATGGTGACGCAGGCGAGGAGACCTTTGGCGGAGCGGGTCGAAGATATCGGGGCTTGGTAAGTGATTTCATATTTTTTTTGACATCTTCTTCTTCTTCTTCTTCAACATTTCAGTCTTGAAATGAATTTAATTAATATTTTCATTACATCGCTCTGGCACTAAAACAAACACCCAGTGTTGAGTTCCGCCACTCATACGCAATGCCTGGAAAGAGAGGAACGCAGTGTGCTAACAGTAGGTTCCCTTTGCCTACCCCGTTGTGTGCGGGATACAGCGTGGAACTTTGTTTTATTTTTTTTTATATTCATTCTTTTTCTCATACTGCAACATTCGCACAGATAACCAATGATTGATAAGACATTCTATAAATATATTAAATAAGAAGTCAACATAGCATGTCTGACTGTTAACGCGACTGTTGTAGGTTTGATCTCTAATCAGGAAAATAATTATATTTAATTTATTTTATTTTCCTCTTTCTAGAGGACGAAAAGTATAGATGCGGGCTAAAAAAAGAAAAAAAAAAGTTAATTAAACTGGGTTTTTTGTATGTTTTAAGGTACGGAATTTTGAAAGGTATAACTTACGCTGCGGTTGTGTCTAACGTAAGTGTTTTACCTGCCTTTATGTTTACAAATTAATGGTTTGAAATGTAGAGTTTGGAAATACACTGTCATTTAAATTTATTTGAGACAAGCGTGTAGGGCCATGGGCATTAATGATTGTAAAAACGATAGTTGTGGGATTGCTACTTCGGAAAATTTTCTAGTAACGAGGCAAAGCGCGGCGTTCAATTCCACCATTCCACACACAATGCCTTAATATTTCGGTGAAAAGTGGGTAACTGATGTTTGAATGAAATTAATTAAACATTAAAATTGTAACATTTTAGCTAAAATTAATTGTTAATTAGCATTTTACTACGAACACAAAGCTCTACTTTTTCATTGTGGGGTTGAATAATAAGAAAATTCTCAGTTTTCTGTAGTGATTAATAAAGAAAATATTACAAATGCAAATTAATTGACAGATTTTGATTAAACTTTATCAACAAAATAAGATATAGATACGCATCTCTATTCTAGTTGCAAAATTTGTGATTTCTAATAGTTATATTCTATTATTACTTTAATTATTATGTATTTCCTTGCAGGCGTTCGTAATAGCGTACACAAGCGACTTCATACCGCGTATGGTCTATAAATATGTGTATTCTCCGGATAATACCTTAGCTGGTTATATAGATCATTCTTTATCATGTAAGTATTATATGTATAATCATAATTCTGGTTATGATTATGATTATAATGAGAATTATGATTATAGTTATGGTTATTTATAGCTGTAGTTATTGATTTGGTATTTGTTTTCCTTTGTGTACATTTTTTTAAACTTAAGTTGAAGAATATATAATAAAAAACAGATTATGAAATTAAATCCAATATTACATTTAAGATTTAAGAAGAACATTAAGGACGTAGTAGGTACTCAAAGTGCGCACACTCACTGCGGCGTTTTATAGTCCGTCTAAAATCTTATTAATAATCGGAGGTACTCGCGTAAAATTGCGCAGAATACCTATGCGCAGAAAACGTT
>DWAO01001744.1:0-17847 GCA_018230605.1 Heliconius congener
ATATTCTCATTTATAAAATGTACATATAAAGTAAACTGATAATAACATTATTAAACGTTATCGAATCTAACAACCTGTGGCTGACAGCTGAGCAAGTGATTCTAACAAAACAAAAAATCATTATCGTATAACATCAATCTATGTGACACGGATACCTTATTGATAAAAACAGTGTTTTCTTTGTATCATACTTCAGAACTGATAAAAGGAATATTATAGCATGTACTGTATATATCTGTTTATGTAGAGCCTGTATCATAATAATAAAGAAGTAGCTTTACGCGTTTTCCCGCAAGGGTGAGGCATAGAGAACTAAAACTAAAAAATTAAAAAATTATATCAACTTCACGCTGTATCCCGCAGCAGGATAGGCAGACCTAGTGTTAAGACACTCTCGTTTTCCAATCTCCGCCGAAATCTGAAGGTACGTTTGATTATTATCATTTTATCTTTATTACCGTTTTATATTTATCTGCTACTTTACACTAGGCTTATAACTAGAGATAATTCTCTAGATATTTAATTCTTAAGAAAGTCCAGGTATTTTTTTATATATTTATTCCACCAAATGGGGATCAAATATACGATTGAACACATCTACAGTCAGACGATGTCCCATTGCGTCACGATCGCCTAGTAATCAGATAGATGCAGAGAGATTTAGGTTTACGTCACACATCATCCGCTTTTTTGCATGGTAGGTAGAACAAACGCAACGAAACTTACAGCGGAAACCTTAAATTTAGTTACAAAAACATTTAAAATATTAATATAGACATATTAAAATGCAACTATTGAACCAGATTATTCATATACATATATTTAATGAAGATAATAATATAAAAGATCTTAATAATATAGACATTTTTAAACTGAGAGTTCAACCTACTATTATTATTCGTTAAGCAAGTCCTGCGTCATTAAACATTCACAGATATGTAAATTAACATATCCAATCACCAACATATTCAATATTTCGATCAAAACATTCCCATAGAATATAGATATACATTTTTGTACTGGACTAATATCGAATTTGCGACCTTCGATGACTTGGCGGACAATCACTACTCAGTAACTAATACTCAGTACTTTGCTCGATTACCTAAATATCTATTATTTTGTTGGATACATTCCAGTATTACATCGCATTGTTAGCGGCGAATATGCATAACCTAACGCTGACCTTTGCGAAGATCAAGCGATACACATTTAGAAACGTAACTGACCACTTTGATTTTAATAGTTTGTTCCATAATAATAAATTCTCAGTTTTATTTGTTTACTCACTTTAAAGTCACCGTGGCGCAGTGGAATAACGTCTGACTGTAAACGTGACGGCTGTGGGTTCGATCCTCATTGGGGCGAAAGAAATAGTTTTATATTCCCGCTTTAACCATACAAAACACGGCGTTAAGTTTAACCATTCATTAGGCAATGTCTGGAATCCGGGGAGACAACGGAATGTCTTGTCACTAAATTCTCTCTATCCCTATAAGGGAAGAGACATGAGGATGAGCATGAGAAAAACAGTAGACATTTTAAAACCAGAGCGAGATGTGAATTTCTTTTAAGACATCAGGCTCGTCGTTCCTCAATTTCCACTCAATAATCGAGACAGTTCGTGTTGAACGGCGGAACTCAACGCTGCGTTTTATCTTTCATACTAGACCAAGAAAATACTTACTTTAACATTACTTATCACGGCGGACTCAATTTACTATCTAATAAACATTTTACTCAAAGAGAACAATAATATACTAATTTTAAGCATTTTTATCTTAATTGTAAACACATAATACAAATTACAAATTCATATGATACTACCCATCTATAATGGAAGACCGGTTTCATTCGTATCCGGTAGCGTTGGGAGAGATTTACTAAGGATCTTGTTTCTAGCGGAAGTTAACGGCCAATCCGATTAAGTAACTATATTACTATCACTAAATCTAAACTTATATATTATATAAATATTTATAATGTTTACTAGGGAAATTCTATTTTTGTTAGTATCGAAGGGTTAATGTGGTAAAAAATATCTGGTTGACTTCAATTATGAGCTTCACGCTCTATCCCGCAATTCGTTTTCCCTTTTCCGCTTCAATTACTGCAAAAATTGTTTATTTTTAATAAATTTACCTTCATGACATGAATAAAATAAAATTATATTATTCTCACGCTCAATTGAATTAAGATAAACCAAATGAACATTTTGTTCTCATGTGGAAGCAGGTGACAACACCAGTTTAGCCAGTTTATATTCAGAAAATCGTTTTAGAAAGTATACATTGTTGGTTTTAAAAATAAAATAACGTAATAAATTTAAACTTACTATATTTTAAAGTGTCACCGGTAATAATATAAGCTACACTTAAACTGGAACTGGAAAGGCAGTAGTTTTTTTTTTGGATAACGAACAACAGTTTATTTTATTAAAAAAAGGAATTGTTAAGTTCCTTGCCACCACTTCTAGCAAGCAGTGGTAGTGACATATTTATATTTAGATTCATAAGTGCTCGCTAAATTCAATTTACATAAAATACTTTTGAACTTAAAGTTACATTTGAACAGTAGAACCAAAAACCAATACAATTGTATAATTTCACACTGTCGCTAAACACATAAATTTACATAGTTCACAGTTTCCTAGACCAGTGCCAGGTGTCACGTAGTCCAGTGAACATAATGACGGTTTGATTAAACCCAACATAACTGGGAAGCACTTTTAATATTACGTACGTACGTTTTGCACTATTGACTTAAGACTGTCTTTTGAAATATAGGTGGTACACTTAAATACTTCTTTAACTCGAAATCAAACTATTAGCTATCGCATATAGAGAGACATTTTCAAACTGCGCCACAACAGTGTCACTAATAAAAATATCTTATTTATAATTTTAAAAACTCTTAAAACTATTTCACTAGAGAATGACAAAATTATGACAAAAAATATATTCGTTTCTAATAATAAAAAATTAGCAGACTTCATTTTAATGACAGGCTTCATTTTAATAAAAAAAGTTACGTCCTCGCTTAATTCCCAGGTACAAAGGCTGAGGAGGACCAACCTCGAACTTCTATAAGAAGGTAGGTACTCGCCCTCTCCGTAGTCTCAATATGACTTACAAAAATGTCCATTTTTTTACATTTTTTGTTCGTTAAAATGAATATTTTCGCTTTGAAAAATAAAACATTTTAATGACGCCTTCCGATGATAAAATGTAAATATTTTAGGTCAACCGACGACGTTAGAAAGTTAAATTTGCCGGAGAGCGAAATTTAACAACACAAACTGTAGACACATCTCATCAAATATTTCTTCAAAAATATAAACGGTTCTGGTTCCAAAAATATTACAATAATAAAACACAAATTACACTGCATACTTATTCAAATATGTAATACGTACAAATCGTTACTTATATTAGCAAGCTATATCAAGAATGTCTATTGTTATTACAATCCTTGAGAGACTAACTTATAGATAACTATACGAAGCAAAATAAATAAAAGAGTCTCTATATAAGAACTCAAACATCGTAGGCGCAACGCTGAAGTTAGATATTACTTTAGTTCTTACTCCAGCGGAATCCACCCACTCCAATCTAGGTATCGCCATAGCCTATAGACAGAATAATCAGTCTTCTTATTATATAAATATCTAAGAAACTGTACACGAAATTATTATTAAACATAATTAAAATAAAGTAAAAGTAATGAAGTCAGGGGGAAGTGGGCAAAGGGGAAAGGAAGTGTTTTGGGGATGGCGTGTCTTAACACAGGTTCCCAGGTTCTGTTCCCTGGTTCCCAGACCTTCCCTGCTGTGTGCAGGTAACAGCGTGAAGCTATTAATTGAAAGTGATATAATATAAGCTCTCCTCCCAAGCTAACAGTAAAGCTGTTAACATAATAATATAAGTCAATTGAAGTTATTGAAATTATTAAAATAAATGCACCTCACATTGAATTCGTGTCTATCAATCAACGCTTTGCGTGTAAGGTTACTTTGTATTTTTTTTGCATACAGCTTCTTAACACTAGGCTTCCTCTGCCTGTTACCTGATATTAAGACACTATACGCTGTTGCTGGGCGGAACTAAACGCCGCGCTTTGCCTCCACACCAGTGCGAAGAAAATGGAAATATTAGAATGCCACATTTGTAATTTAAGATCATCAGTTTCTATCTCATTCACGATGTTAAAAGTTTTTCGACATTCAATAAATGCTTGCTTTATCTAGATGACATGTCAAGTGTCGCTATGTTGTGGTTTAAATCTCACCATCTAACTTAGGGCGTACAATAATCGATTCCCCGCCTAGAAGTTATTATAGTATATATTAGCTTATATAGTAAGAATTTACATCTTCACTCGTTCTCATATACGTATGTGCCAATAAATAATCAACTCACTCCTTATTTAAACTATATTTTTAAATAATGAAAAGAAAAACATATAATGTAATATATAATTATTTTTCAAAGTGTTAAGTATTCGCGCATTAAAAAAAGAACAAATTTAAAATTAACGTAACTTGAACCTGCGTTTCTTTGACGTCCCAACTCTCGTCGTCATCGTCAATTAAGCTTTACGTTTCTTACAAACCAAGTCAAAGTTCTTATTTTTTTTTCACTGAATGCTATTTAAATTTAAGAACATATCACTGAAACACTACAATTGCGCTACGAAAGTTAATATTCCAATAACATTATATCAATATATAGAAACATCTAAACCAACCAACCTTTCCACATAGATCGTGGTGTTGCGAACTCACAACACATTGGAGTCACGACAGTTTGCGCAACGGACCCGAATATCATTGAATTGTGTCATTATTCTTGTTTGTTAATAAATAAAAATCTACTTTATATTTAGGTACTTCCAAGATTTTTCTGGCCAAGTTTTGTAAAAACAATGTTCTAATACAGATTCTTATGAATGAATCATTAAAAAAGAAATAATAAAAACCTTTGCCATGTTTCCCACACGTAGCAAGAAAGGCAAAGGGAACGTAGTGTTAAGTCATTCATTTCCATTTTCCATTCAATTTGGTCGGGCATTGCGTGTTGAGTGAAAAAGAAAATACTAGAGTGTAAAATGAATCTACAACCCTCGAGTTCAGTCAAACGGTGAGCCGCTGCATCCCAACGGATTCATATACATATATGTATATATTTTTGTATAACATATGAAAAAAAATCTTGACTTTCATTCTCAAGTTCTATATAGTTGGGCTTGCTTAAGCGAGAAAAAGTGCGCACGTAAAATACCTTTTTAGTTATTTTACATGACCTTTTTAAACGATGAATAATCTTTTCTGCAAATACCACACACGTAGGTATAGTACGCCCGCGACCTTCATAAAATCTATTGATATTTAAATACTAATAAGTTAATAACTATTTTTAATTTTAATTCAAATGTAAAAAATATATATATTTTACTATGCATAGTTCTAGCATCGAACCTACAACCTTTTTGTATAGTAAGACATACGTAAGCAATGAATAGGTATCTGATTTTTGGCTTCACGCTCTATCCCTCACATAGTAAGGTAGGCAGAGGGGACCTGAAAACATTCGCATTAAGATCCATCCCATTTTCCGCAGAATTCCAAAGGCATCGCGTGTTGGTATTGAACTCATCACCGCGCTTTGCCTAGACAACGGAGCAAAGAAATGAAGATTTTAAATGTGTCATTTCCTCAATTGGGATCGAACTCACAATTTGTCACGTTTACACGCCTGTGCCCCTGTGCCACGACTGGCTTCAGGTAATATAGGTGTCTTATACCTATAAATATATATAGGTTATTGCTGTAGCGCGGTACGCTCTTATAAACAGGATAAAGCAATGCAAACCGTTGCAAATTCTATTAAAACAATGTAATGTCATGTCATGTGTTATATAAAACCGGTTTTCCGGTAACGCGCCTTTGTTCAATACTCGTAATATAGCGCGGCTCTCCATCTCTTGTAACATTCGATCACAACAAGAAAATAATATGAAAAATTATTTTTAGAAAACGTATAAAAATTTTGAACACAGTGGGTCTCGAACTCGCAGATCTGGGGGGTTCCCTAGTCCTTATTAATTTGATCGAGTTGATTTATATGCCTATTAGAGGATAGATAAGTTAAAATAATCGAATTATAGTGTATAATACCTCTATGGCTGAACTATTATATCTTAAAATGCCACTTGAGAGACAATTAATATTTATTGTTATTTCCCCGGTATTCCCTTTCATGGTTTTCCTTTTACAGTTGAACATGCTAATCTCAGGAACTGCTGGTTTATTAAAAGAAACAATAGTGTTGCACAATGCACTTATATAGAAATTATAATATAAAGCGGACGGCGGATAATATAAAAGGACAACGGAATATAATAATATATAATTATATTCCGTTGTCCGTTTTGATGTAACCCACAGTGGGACCTGCGGCCAGAGTTATAGACTCGAGAGAGTAGAGTATTTAAAATACGTCAAGACCCTAGAATCCATAGTATGGCCATTAATATAGTCCTTTTAGTGTTTAATAGAAGTAATAACATTTTAATAGGAGTGTTTAATAGGAGTATAAATAAAAAAGCACAAATAAAAAATATTCGCGTATTTTACTATAGGGATTGTAAGACCACTCATCCATAAATTTACATAAAATAAACGTTAAAACTTATATAATGCAAGCTTCGGTGATTTAAGTAGTTTATTCTTAGGCCAAAATTATCATTTTGTAATATCTCCAGTATATAATATTTAAATATATAAATAAATAAATATTGATATCAAAAAGTTATTTTTGGCGCGAGAATATTATTTTGAGTTTTGCATAAAGTATTAGTTTAGCTCTATCTCTTTATCTGTAAATTCTCAGTTTACTTTGCAGGAGAAATTTTATTGATTAATATTAGTATAAATTATGTACTTAAATTAATAATTATAATTAACTAGTCGTTGAACGTAATAGCGTATTGACGTGGACTTAGTAGTTCTTATTGAAAAATTTCGTTTCTTTTTCATTTGTGTAGGCATTTCGAGTGGACCTCTTTTAGTGCTTTGAACATACTCTTATATATAGTAAAAAAATAAAAACAGTAGAGATTCAATACATCTCAGGAGTTTTTCAGGAAAAAAAAAGAATATTATATTAAGGAAATACAAATAATTGAAATAGCTTATAATATACACCTTACATAAGAAATACTAATCGTCACATATACAAATTAAATATAAAAATATTAATAGTCACGTACATGTTACTCAGAAAGAATAACTGTATAATTATTATTAAAAGACAATAAACAAGCAAATATTAAGCTAAAAACATATACATATATTTATACAAATATGTACAGAATTCAATTTGTTAAATAAATAACGGTGATATTCAAGTGGGCAAGTCTCTAGTTGAATGATAAACCTGACTACTTTTATTTATTTGAGGCCATCGTGGCGCAGGGGCATAAGCGTGCAGCTGTAAACGCGAAGTTGAGAGTTCGATTCTCACTCAGCAGAATTAAATATTTAATATTTTCATTTCCCCGCTCTGGTAACGAGAATTCAAGGAAAAGAGCGGAAGTGACTTAATGGAAGTTTCGTTATGTTGTATTTACATAGGTTCAAATGTTGCCCGCACCTACCTTACGCTATGTGCGGGATACAGAGTGATTGGATATATAACATATTTTCGCTTCCTCTGTCCGGCTAGATAAGGCTTGTTCAATTGATGCCTTGGGTCCAGTATAGGAGGTAGAGAAAGGAGGGCTAACTCGGACATACTATCTGTGAGATTAGTAAAAATTAAATAACTTATATGATAAACGTATTAAAGCGAAATAAAAACCAAATAATATTGTTTACATCGTTACAGAGATAGTGACCGTGCTATTAGCGCCTCTATTTTTATCTAAATTATAAACAAAATTACGTCCGTTACTTGTTTTCGTTTTTTTTTAAATGTTAGTACCAAAATAATAGAGCATTTTATTTGTAAATATAAGTTTAATTGTATTATATACTCTATCGATTTAAATAATAAAAATCATATCAGGTCTAAGTAAACAAAGAATTTTACACATCTTTCTGTGCTCTGCTACCTACATTATATTATAAAAAAATTTACTTTGAATTAAATTAACAAATCCATAAAACACAGATGTTTTAAATATAAAAAAAAACTGAACAGTATTGGAATCTAAAATCTTAATCGAATTTCTTGTTTTCTTTAACACCTACGACATGTTCCTGAGACGACACAACCACCGCACTGTATTCATTTCAATCTTGTTTACTTATTTATACTTTAACATTTCTAATTCAAAACAAATCTTGTGAACTCTAAGTATAAGTAAAATTTAAATTATGTACTTAGTAAGAGCGAATGAGCCAAATACAACACACAGTACTGTAATTCAAGTTTGGTCTTTATCGCTGTGTTATATTCACAAAAGTGGAAACTAACTTACATTTGCAATTAACAGAGTTAGTAAAGGTACTATTAAGCTATAATACATTTCTATATATCCAGATAGTTTAAAAGTTAAAGAAAGTTAAGATGTTTAAAAGAAAAACAGCTTTATCCATTTTTCCATATAGCTGATAGATAGAAGGAAACTTGAATTGAGATACTTTATTTCAGAATGAATGTGTAAAGGGTCTTAATGAGAATGGAGTGTCTTTAGACTAAATTCTCAGGTTCCTTCTGCCTACCTTGCGATGTGTGGGATACAGTGTGAAGCTGTTAAATAAAAAAAAATTATCAGTTAATAGTGATAGTATTTAGACAGATTTATGCAACATTAAATAAATTCAAACATCATAACAGAAAAGCTCAATGTTGCATTAAATACAACCAGTTCAGTAAAATAAAGTAGACATAATTGTAAACAAATGAGGCTATTGTACAGGTAATGATTGTAAACATACACTGTTTAGAGGACTGATAGGGCAGAGGCACAATTATATTTGGCATATATGGTCACCATGAGGTCTCACCCACATATCTAGTGCAGTGCACTTATATGGTAGTTTTTATGTTATTGGCATCTGTTTTCAACTTGGATACAACTTAGGAATTATAACTTTAAATTAAATTATCTGCACATCCTTAGGTCTGTGTGAATAGTTTAAAATGGTGTCTAAAACAATTCACATAATTGTAATACCTAAGTTCATAATAATAAGAAAAAAATTATAATATCTCTTTATCTTTTTTTATTTGAAAAGTAGTACATTTTAAGTAATGTGAAAGAGAAATGATACATTAGTGTAAGAAAATATAATTAGATGGTTCTGTTAATCTACAGATACTAATGATAAATAGACAAAATGTCTCCATCAATCAACATGCTATATCTTAAAAAATTAAAGGAAAGTGGTGCAAAATAGAGTGTCTTAACACTAAGTTTATACTGTGTATCACAGAAAAAGTGTAAATTATAGCTTTTTCTTGGTTATGCCATGTTGAATGGGTTAATATTTTAGAGGTTTTAGTTTATATTTTTTTTTGCTATATTAATTTTAATATCAATTATTTTCATGTAATGAAGGAAATTAGAGTTGATAATATAGAGAGATAAGTAAATGACTTAAAAATTGACTCATAATGGCAGTTATTATAATAATAGAAAGCTTAACTGTAAATCAAACATAAAAAAGTAAATGTTCCCACAGATATTCTTTGTTCAAATGAAGTCAAACATATTTTTCTAAGTATTTTTTTTATAAACATGCTCTAGTTTTAAAAACAAATGTGAAATAATGCTGAGTAATTTTTTGTGCTAACTTTCTTGTGTACACTTCTCCAATATATAGTAGTTTTAATATTATAAGAAAAGCTATACATTAAAAAATATATTTAATGTATGTATGTGAAGGTAGATGTATAAATAATATTTTTTGTTTACCTAATGTTATTGTTAAATACTAACGTTAAGATTATATTTTTAACGGGAATATACTATGTAACACAATATAGTTAGATAATTAAAACAGACGCTAAGAAACAATATTAAAATAATCATAGACTTGACCTAACTCATAGAATATTTCGGTCAATAGGCCGCTAGCACCTTCGGAATTGTAATTATATTGACAGCTGAATAAACCTTGAAAACACCGCGAGTTACTACACTGAGCTCGTTAAAACAACAAATGCATATTACATGTATATCAAAATATTAAGTTTCTGACCTTCTGCGCTCTGATTCAGTGATGGTGGCGCAACAGACGCCTGCAAGTCCTTCTTCTGTCCACTTTTAGGTGGATCCGAATCAGAATCATCGAAAACTAGCGTCCTGACCGACTGTGAACACCGACGATCCATTGCCACTCACTGCACTAAACACAAATAAACTATTATTTTCGCCATTTATGAACACCCGACGACTTTTTACGTATAATACATCACATATATGTAATGCACAATTGAATACGATGTTCAGAGAGGGATAAATTAAGCCGCTTTATTTCATAACAAAATGAAAGTATTTATATGTTGTAGGCCATCGTAATTTACACGACACACGGCTCCTTACAAATTGAAGTGACACTTTAGCGTTTTGAAAGATGGCTCGCTGTTCGCCTTTATCTGACTGTGTTGCCGTTGTGATATGTATTTTTTTTAATAACAAAGAAAATTAGATAACGTTCTGAATCATCTAATATTGAAATTACAACATATAATTAAAATACTTACGGTGATAAAAGCATATAACACTTTCATGCAAATATTTAATTATTTTTGAAATGTACTTAAAATAATTTTATACTTAAAAGTTTTTAAATCATAAAACTAAGCAAAGTGTACTCTTTATTCTTTTTTTTTATTGGTATTTTTAGTCCTTTATTTTATTTCATTTATATTCACAAAAATTAATCATGATGTATTATGTAACTTTCATTGAAATCTGAGATGGAAAGCAACTGTAATATTATCACACTTCAATTATAGGATGTAAATTTTCTTATCTTTTCATTCACATTACTGTTAGTAATTTAACGAAAATGAATTATATATTATCCTTAATAGAAATTGATAATCAGCACTATATCTAATAAAAATTGTCTACTACTACAAAGTCGTCTAACAGCAAAACAAAATCGACTTCATGATTATTTTGGAAGCATTAGCTTAGGATTAGCATTAGAAATAAATTTCATATGTCTGTATGTTTGCACGTGAAAGTTTTGTTATTATTTACATTATAAGTACATCGAATATAGTACAATTAGTATAACATTATATCTTTAGGTTAAGGCTGTAGTTATATTTAAACCATAAAATAATTATCACCTATTACATATTTTTAAATGAGATGCTATTTATTACTTTTTGTATGAAATGCAATTTTTTTTGATGCAATATATATAATCTTCGAACGATGATATCCATTGACGGTTAATTCGTTCAAATTAGTTTTTGTTTTTGCCATATAAAGCTATTCTTGTACAGTAACTTAACAAATGTTATTATAGTTGAGTAGAATTTTTTGCTTATGAAAACATAAAGTAATATTTTCAACACCTAGAAATAAAAGTAAGCTGTAACATAAGAGATACGGATTTCAACCTTCATTGTACAAATATATCCCTAGTAATTTAAACGAATATAGTCTGTTGAAATTCAAATACATTTAGTTTTATTTAATTGAGGTAACATTAAAAAGTCACATTAACGTTTAGAAACACTTTATGAATGTATTCACGGGTAGCGCCATCTGTTAAGAAGTTTACATTTTTTACATAAAATAATTACCATATACAAAAATTTGCGCGTTATGTCACAACTTATAAAAGTTTTGTAATAGTGAATTTTTTTGTTAATTTGCCTACAAGGGGTAAAAGATCAGGATGCTTATCATTAATTTTGATTTTTAAAATGAATATCATGCAAATTGAAACTAGATATATAATATTTTACGCCAGTTTTTAGCGCCATCTGTTGGCCGTGATTGCAAAACAATAGTTTTTCCCGTCAAAAGAAACGGAAAAACACGAGTGTGCGTCGCCTGTAGTAGATATCAGCTGAATTATTCGGCTAAAATGCCCTGGCACGGGCATACGTAGTCGTCGGTCCGCCATTACGACGCAGCCGAGACACGTTCGTCGTATTTAGTTAAATATTTTCGTTTATAAATGAGTAATAACGCTCATGAGCTAAGTAATCGACTTCTGAATGCGTTGGATAGCAATTACAATGTAAGTTTGCGAGTTTAGAGCGGCTTAAGTCTGATAAGCGAGTCGGAGATACGGAAACGGTCCGCACGAGCCTGTGACACCCGACTCGAGTCGCGAGTCGGCCTCACCAGAGATGGTGTGAGTGCCCTGCACCCCTCCTGCGGCCCGAGGGCCTGTGTTCAGCCCGGCACGAGGCCGCGTGTGAGACGTGAGCGTTGCGAGTGATGTACGGGGCCACTGACGTCGCCAGCGCTCCTCCCGTCCCTCCGTCCCTAGTGCCAAATGTTTTGCAATGTGAAAGTACGAAATTGTGCCACGCGTGACCTTTCCCGTTGATTTTCGTCAGGTTGTGCTCGGTTTCGTTTAAATTTATAGAAAAGCGAAAATGTGTATGGTTATACAAGTAGTTGAGTTGGTTGGAGGCAGCATGGAATGTTCTTGCAGGCGCGTGGTGCGTGTTGGTGCGCGCAGCCCCTCGACACTTTGCAGGGTGTTGTGGACATTTGTGCACCTTTTTATTAGATGTATATGGTGCAATTTCAGGTCAGTCAAGTTTTCGCAATAATTTAGAATCTGTATGCTATTTTCAATGCTGTTGAAATAGCAGTTGTCTCTAATGTGCTATAAGTGGTTACATTGATCTAGTGGAGAGATTTTTGTTCATCATGTTGATGGTTACTTCCTGAATGTTGCTGCAGTTTTTAAGTTTTACATGATATATTTAGTGTCATTTGAAATTCAATTCAAATTTCTAAACATCATGTCACACTTAATATTTATGATATAAATTCTAAAATCTTACATTATATCATAGCAGTTCCAGTGTGGTCAAAGGCAGACTACATGTTCGTTGACCTCAGTATAAATTAATTATATGAATATTCTATTACGACAATCAAGTTCAAATCAAATGTTAGGCATTATTTTTCCTTAAAACTTTTTTTAGTTGTATCAATAAAATTTTCCTCTGTACAGTGTTTATACCCAAAAAGTAAAGAATGACATTATGAACCATATTACATATTAGCACAGAAAGTAAAATAGATATATATTTTTTTTATGGTTTATTGAAATTTCATGGTTCATCAATAATCATAAACAGTTACATACATACAATATTTCTTTGAATGTATGTATTGCTTAGATGTATCAGGATTGTCGATTGAAGTGAATAAATACAATGTGCATTGTGCACTTCTTATAAATAAAAAAAAATCGGCTTTATGCTGTATTCTTCATGTAGATAGGCAGAGGGAACCTAGTGTTAAGGCACTCCATTCATCGTCAGACATCACTAGTGTGAAGTTTTCTTTATAGCAGCCACAAGAATTTTTTTTTATTTACTATAATTGAAATAGAACAATAGATTTTAATGTAGAATTTTCTTTTTTTTAAATTATATTGTATGAAAGTTTAAACTACTTTCTACTGAATTCTGGAGGCATTGCATGTTGAGTGATGGAACTCAACGCCACACTTCTAAATAAATAGTTCATCTCCTTGAGTGGGAGTCCCTTTAAACCAACTAGTTCTTTTTCAGTCAGACTCTGTCACCACTGACCCGTGTGTTTAAGGTAACGATAGATACTATGTACAGTGGTATATATGAAAACATATACAATCTATAGCATTTGTTAATAAATGGACTATGCAAGAAATAGAATTTTTCTATTTCCATCAGAAATTCTATAAATGAACACATTCAACCAAACAAACTATTCAGCTTTATAATATTAGTATCAATTAAAAAATTTGGAAGGCCCATCCAAAGAGAAACCATCCATCCACCAATTATTACTTTCCAAGCTCAAAAATTTAAAGACTGAAATAGCAGAAATAGCATATGGGCTAATGCCCAACATGTCCTAACAATATTTATTAAAGGTTATTACTATAAAATAAGATAGCTTCCATAGTGAGGAATGAAAATATTAAAAAATATATTTCACTGAGTGGTAATCAAATCAATAACAGTTGTGTTTACAGTTGCACACTTGTGCCCCTTGACCACATTGGCTGTTAGACCTAAAAGAAAACTAAAATATTACTTCTTGAAATTTTCATGAAATGTATTCAAAATATTCTTTCACTTTTGCAAATAAATTTTGTATTGTTGAATAAATATGTCCCTGCCACTGCCTCTGAAGGCAGTTCTTCCAAGAAATTTAGACTATGTTTAAATTTATTTTAATGTAATGAAAGAATGGAAATTAAAAAATTTTAAAATAAAAAAGACTTCTGTGCAAATAAAACTAGAAAACTTTATATTTGCGAAATAATATAAATATAATATAAAATTTTTAAAACTGTTAATAAGTTAGACCCAATGGCATTTTTTTTTATATAACTAAAATACTACTAATTACAATTTCTTTATAGGCATATATTTTATAATACATAGATCCATGTACACAACACATTGTGTGTTGCTTGGCAGAACTCAATGTTGTATTTTGTGTTGTTTCCATAGTAGGGAAATTAAATAATTCAATGGGAATTGAAACTATAAGTCTTGGTTACAGTCAGACACTGTGCCACTGTAGTGCAAAAATTGTCATTAAAACAAAAACCTTACTCATAGTAAATAAATTATCTTAAATGTAATATTTCACATATACTTCCCAACATGAGTCACAAATAAAGAACTCTATGAAAATAACAGCCACATACAATTTTACATCACTTATGTAACTGGAATACTTGCTACTGTCTTTGCACTGAGAAAAATTTATAAAATTTAATTATTAAATTTATTTCTATTTAAAAAAATGAGTTAAAATATTTACAAAATAGCTATATTATATATTTCTTAATAAAATACAAAAAAATTGATTATCAAAGTATGACGTTTCTTGGGCCTCATACATGAGCCATATTCTGATAAATGACCCAAGCATACAATTTTCAGTTTCCAATAACAATAAACAATATAGAACACCAAATAAATGGTATTTTACTATATTGATTTAAAAAATGGGAAAATATCCTTTTCAATTATTATTATATTGTGGTATAAGCTGTGTTTTAAATTAATGTTACAGATACAGAATAAAGACACTATTTTTAACTGAAATAATAAAACAACAATTTTCAATAATTTTTATGTGCTTTGTATATTGTTAACATATGCAAAGTCATGCACATCTACACCATACTTGTATATTTATCATAAAAAATTATACATAAAACTTGCTTAGTAATTTTTATAAGAAGTATATCAAATTTTATATGCAAATCTTAAAAATATCTACATAAAAATTTTATACAACATTTTTATATGAAATTTTATGCAAAAAAAAATCGTCAATATGTTCATTTAAGATAATATTTAATTACTCATAGTAAAAAAATGAAATTTTGCTAAATATTTAATATATCAATATAAATAAAAATTTAGAAAATCTTTTTGTAATAAACAAACTAAATTACAATATATGGGGAAATGAACTGTACTAAATAAAATAGTTTTAAAAATTTACTATACAGTATTCTAAGAAACGTAAACAAACTAAAAATATTTTGATCAATGCAAAAGTGCATAGTCAGTGCATGAAATGACTATACCAACAACTAACTGTTATCACAAGCCAAGATAAGCATTAATGTCAAATTGTTTATTATTTATATTTGTGTCTTAATTTAGAATATCTTTATTATATTATCTTTCTTTGAATTCTGCATGTAGCCGAGTTGGCAAGAGAACCTAGTATCAAAACATTCCAATTTTCAAGACATAGTGTGTTGAGAAGAGAGCGAAGAAATAATTAAGTCTTTACCCGAGTAGAAAATGAACCCACAAAGTGTTATTTTCAGATGCTATGCCGCTGTACCACAATGGCAGTTATATTTATTGAATTAATATTCCTATTTATTTTTTAAAACAAACCCTATTTATGGTAAAAAATCTAAATTCTTAGTATTATTATTATTATATGTTTATATTTTAATCTATAGGGTGTTTTGTATCTGATATAGGATTTTTTGGTCTTCTTTCATCAGTAACTACAGTACTATTATCACATAAATTAATGAGGAGCTTATTTATCAGTTGAATAATTTGACATGTTGGAAGTTTTTAATGTAAGATTTGAATAGATTTATTATTGATTATTCTGGTATGGGCTACACCAGATTAGTAAAACAAACATTTTCATCAATTAGAAGAACAATCATTTCGTCACTTCTGATTTTGGGAGCAAGGTAGAAAAATTATGTCTAGAAAAAAAATTAAGATTCATATACTTAAAATTTTAAATTATTCTATTAATATAGTAAAAAATTCTATAATTGGAAGTATTATAGAAACATATTGAAATGAAAATTCAGGTGGTGACCCAAGTACCTTGTGACATAAGATGTAACCTACATTAATGTAGTACACCTTTATCCTCATAAATGACATTATCTAACAACTTATCAATTTATGTTCAGACATAGATTTTTCTTTCTAGATTTTCTATCTGACACTTATTTTGAAAGTTGAAACAGGTGAAATTGTGGGCAAATACCAGTCTTCAAATAGACCTAATTGGTTATTTTTTTCACTTATTTTATGATATGGTCCGAATAATCGATTTGTTTATATGGTTTGCAGTTTTTTCAGCTGCAGTTTGATTACAATAGTTAGGAATTGCCACTTTCTTTTTATGCGTTTGAGTAAATTGATTGTAGCTCGTAAAACGCTGCCGGAACTATAAAATGAATGAAAATACGTTGATAATATATTCATAGATATTTTTTTTGTATTGATATAGTGATAATGCTAATCATAAAAATTAAATTTTAACAGCCTATGTCATTAATTATAGGTTTCGTCAATATATTATTTTTAGTATTAATCTGGTATTTTTCTTTTCATTAAATTATTTTTTGTGTAGCTCATTATGACGTGGTTACCAGAATTCAATCGAAACCTGTTATTTTCCAGGTCGTCGACATGCAGACTGTTAACGAAATCATATCCATTTTGGAAAAATTCAATATCACAAAAGAGCTGTTGGAGGTAAGATTACAAAAAACGTCAAAATGTTACTTGGTACAATGGTCGAATCAAGTCTTAGATGCCTAATGCCTATAAGAATAGATTTTTTTATTTATTTGTAAAAACGGATATGAGTCTTTGTACTAAAATATACCCACAATATGGAAATGTGTTAAGATAAAGTAAATCGACATTAAATACTTAACATATTACAAGCTTTTATTATTATAATTGAGTGTAAATACAAAGTATAAACTAGAAAAATAATTTTCCTCCTTCATACTTTAAGTTCAAACGAACTTTCATTGTCAGAACTCATATTTTTTGGCAGAAACTAAAATTGGCATCAATGTCTTGTGTACAGACTTTGTATGAAATCATTTTAAATTAAAAATTACATTTTCAAAAAATACTTATATCAATTGAGTGAAGCCAATTAGGAACATATTTTGGTCACTAGTTTATTATTTTAAGGCTAATATAATAATTTTGATTTTACTCATTAGATTAAGGCAATGTATTTGAACCTGTTACCTACACATACAGTATAGATGGTTAGTTATGTAATGCCTTTCACGCTATTAATTTTTGTAAAATAGTATCTAAGTTCCACTGTTCTAACTTGTATACATTTACAAAATTATATATATATATACCCATATATATATATATA